>VZRI01011503.1:0-47859 GCA_013397515.1 Upupa epops
GAGAGCAGTGGTCAATGGGAGAGTCAGAGAGTCTAGCTGGAGACCTGTATCTAGNCAGAGAGTCTAGCTGGAGACCTGTATCTAGTGGAGTCCCTCAAGGACTGGTACTGGGACCAGTTCCCTTCAATTGGATGAGGGATTAGGGTGCACTGTCAGCAAGTTTGCTGATGACACCAAGCTGGGTGGTGTCACTGACACCCCATCAGACTGTGCTGCCATTCAGTGAGACCTGGACAGGCTAGAGAGCTGGGCAGAGAAAGATGGAGTGAGGTACAATAAGGGTCAGGGTAGAGTCTGCATCTGGGCAAGAACAAACCCAAGTACCAGGAGAGGTTGGGGACTGACCTGTTGGACAGCAGTGTGGGAGAAAGGGACTTGGGGGTCCCAGTGGATAGCAGGATGACTGTGAGCCAGCAATGTGCTCGTGTGGCCAAGAGCATCCTGCAGTGCATCAAAAGGGGGATGGTTAGCAGATCGAGAGAGGTTCTTCTCCCCCTTTACTCTGCACTGGTGAGGCCGCACCTGGAGAAGTGGGTCCAGTTGTGGGCCTCTCAGTTCCAGAAGGACACGGAGCTGCTGCAGGGTGTCCAGCGTAGAGCTAGAAAGATGATGAAGGAAGTAGAACAGCTCCCTTATGACGAAAGGCTGAGGGAGCTGGGTCTCTTTAGCTTGATAAAGAGGAGGCTGAGGGGAAATCTGTCTATAAATATGTGAGGAGTGGGTGTCAGGAGGATGGAGCCAGGCTCTTCTCAAGGTCATCTAGTGATAGGATAAAGGGCAATGGGTGCAAGGTGGAACACAGGAGGTTCCATATCATTATCAGAAGGAAGTTCTTCACAGTGAGGGTGACAGAGCACTGGAACAGGCTGCCCAGTGGGGTTATGGAGTCTCCTGTGGAGATGTTCAAGACCCGCCTGGATGTGTTCCTGTGCAACTAGGTCTAGGTGATCCTTCTGTGGCAGGGGGATTGAACTAGATGATCTTTCGAGGTCCCTTCCGATCCTGAATGATTCTATGAAACCCTAGCATTCTATGATTCTGTGCCCTCCAACAGTTTGTAACACTGCTTGTTCTGGTCCAATCTATGTTTCGAACCAAGTTCCTGGGTCAGGAATTCCCTTTTCTCCTCACATTTACAAACTCCCATCTAAGTACCAACCCTATGAATGCTCTGTGCTGTTTGACAAATTTAAGAACTACTGCCAGGAGCAGTATTTGAGTAACATCAGAGTTGTCCCCATTGGAAGGATAATTGCCTTGAATCTTCAAAATACTCCATGTCACTTCAAGGAGAAGTAGCACCTTAATCTTTCAATGTGGAAGCTTTTCCTGGAGAAATAATACAATTGTTTGGGCTTTTGCTTGAAATACTGTATGGATGGTTTATTGCCCTTTCAACTCTGAGCACAGACACTTGGTTTAGTTACATACAGCAAACACATAAACACAGTTATCTCGGTATTTCCTTCTTGGACCAACTGAAGGGAACTGCAGTATCTCACCACACAGCAGTATTTTAACTCAGTTACTGAGACTATCCTCAGAAGAAACCACATCAAGTAAGTGCAAGGACCAGCACACTCATGCTCTAGCTAGAAGTAAAACCATCATGCACACCCTCTATAGCACTGTCCTTCCTGATGCTCAGCCTTCAATTGATGGGTTTGTTCAGCTCTAAGAAGTCAACAGGGTGACATTACTGCATATCTCAAGGCTCTGAAGTGGAACAGGGGAGATATACATTATTAGATATAAGGAAGAAGTCCTTCACTGTGAGGGTGCCGAGGCACTGGAACACGTTGCCCAGGGAGGTTGTGACTGCTCCATTCCTGGAAGTGTTCCAGGCCAGGTTGGATGGGGCTCTGGGCAAACTGCATTGGTTAGAGGTGTAGCTGCCCACGGCAGGACCCTGGGGCTGGGTGATCTCTGTGGTCCCTTCCAATCCAACCCAGTCTGTGATTCTACACCACTCTGTGCAAGGAATGAGAATAGCATGAGGTGGTGCAGGAGTTCATCTTCACAACTTCTGCTCAATTTTAAATGCTGGGCTTGATCCCAGCAATGCTGCATCTAGTACCCAGCTGAACTCAGACCATCCATATCGGACTAGTCAGGCCTGGCCACTGTGTACACCTACATTAGCATCCATTTTTGGAAACCACATGTAGAAGGTGCTATTGAACATTAACAGAGGTCAAACTCTTAAATCATCAATGCATCCTTGAAATTTTATTCTTAGTGTCTACACTAAGACCTTTTCAGCTGCTCTGAATGAACAAAGGCTGTCTGCTGCCCTCTAGCCAATCTGGCAGAAAAAAACCCCATCATTCTTGAGCTTTACCCAAGTTAAAGTGATAGATCCAAGACTGTCTTATGTAATAGCCTGTTCCCTCAGAGGGCATAACTTGTGCAAGGTCACATGAAAAGCACTGCCCTGAGGCTGCTGCAAGCTGAATCAACCAGGATACTTGAGATTACGAGGCACACATGAGCCCAGGCATTCCCAGTTCAAGAGTATGGATGTGCAAATGTGAAGTAATTTTGCAGCCTCCCTGCAGAAAGCAGTGGTGTTTCCCACTGGTGTTTGTCCTGGGTAGATAGAAACCTTTTTCTTCAAGTGGAAAAGTGACATCAAGCTAGACCAAGCAGTGTCTTCAGAGGTCATGACCACCTGACATGCCATTTTCACTCCAGAAATAAAAGAAGTTTGTTTTTTTTTAAGCCTATGGATTTCTGGTGTAATGGTTTTAGTTCCACTGGCATTTCATACACATGTCTAAATGTTTCCCTGGCACCTAACTGCAGAGTTTCTTACAATTAGTGGACCAGTGAAACATCAGTACTGTTAGATACTTTACAAGTGCTTCCAAATGCAGTCCCTGTGCAGTGTCATTTAATTTAAATGTAGGAGCTTTCCTTTGAGCTCCTCAGGCCATTTCAGCATGTGTGATACCTGAATTTGTTTCTCATCCTCTTGGAACATTGTTCTTTTCTCCAGTTTCTTAGGTAGAGAAAATAAAACCCTTAAATATCCCAACCACCAACACAGAAGAAGCATTACCCTAGGTTGGCTTGATATGTTTCCCTACAGAAATATCTACAGCATTGAATCAATTTGAGTCTCAGACCTGAAGTAAGTAGGTTTATATCTGGGGGCAGCTTTATGGGCACCACAGGGGCCTGGCAGATGTACAAAACAAACTCTACATGATTAATGTCACTATTCATCACTGCAAAAACCTAGTAACATTTGTTTCACCTTATACTAAGCACAACTAGTTGATTTATGGGTTGAGGGAAAGCTGAGTTTCTGGGCCACCAGAGTTTTGAGCGTAACAAATTTGAGTTTTGTAATGCTCTTGCACGTGACAAGTGAAAATAAACACTGAGGAGACAAACAAGCCATTAGAAGGCAGCAGTTATGGGAAGAGAAACTGTACTTCATACCACTTGTACTGCTCTCTCACATGCTGCACTTAAACTGCTTTAAAGACGTTTCAGAATAACCAGAGTTTTGGGCTGCCCACAGCAGTCAATAACAAAAACTGTGCAGGCAAAGCCCCTTCAGGCTTTTAGGAAATTCTAGTCAGAATGACTTAAGGTGTACCCTGAAGGCTATTGAAATAACCCAAACAAGTTATTTAAACAACCTAAACTACATTTACAATGAAGTTTTGTAATACATTGAGGAAATGCACAACTCCATCAACTTACTCAGGATTTTCCTGCTTGGCAGATCATTATAAAGTTGTTCAGCATTGATCTGCAGAGCTCTGTAAAACTCTTGACAGTGCCTGTCTCCTTTCTTTTGAAGGTGCTTTATCAAATCTGTAAGTCTGATATTGAGCGATGCCTTTGGATTCCTGAACTGCAAGAAAAAAAACCCACTCATGAGAAGAGAGACCACAGCAGCTGGAGATCAATTTCACATCCCTTTACAGTATGTCAGGAAGTGAAGATACAGAACTTCGTTGTATTTGCTGAAAAGATGGGGCCAAAACCCATGAGGGGAATCTTAAAAGTTCATTAATTCAGGACACTGAGCCCCATCTGGTCAACATTGCTTGAAAAAAAACAGGTTGCCTCTGTCTTCCCTTGTTCTTTACTTTGTCCCGATCAAGTGACAGATGTGTGCTTTTGCCATTTTACAACTGCACTCTGACATCTCTTGACAGAAAATATTACAACAAAGTTTTAGGTTTTCAAGTTGAGAATGAAAACATGTACCAGGCCTTACACACATCACTCTGGTTCCAGCTTAGCTGGAGAAGGTCCAAAAGCACCCTCAACAGAGTGTTGTATTTCAGAGCAATGCAGCAGATAACCTTTGCATCATGCTTTGCTGGGATCAATTCCTGCTCTAGGAGGGCAGGAACACAACGTACCTTATACAGCACTCCCTGTTCTGACACAATTCCCACAAGGTCACTGGAAATAGCTGAGACTGAAGATTCTTAAGCACTCAGCAGAGTTAAAAGAACCTTGCCTGGACTTATGCAAAAGCAGTTCACTTCGGTCTGCAAGGTGCAGGAGTCACAAACTACATTTCACAGATACTTCATTTTGACATTCTTGAGGGAACAAGATGATTTTTAGCTGTGCATGCCACGCTGTTTGTAACTGAGAGGCTAGACTGGTTGTGCTGATGACGTAGCACTGCTCTACACCATTACAGCACACTCTTTCCTCATGTTGTTTGATTATAACAGAACCAGACCTATGTTAAAATATTGATATGCTCACATTCTGGGCCTTCTGCAGACAACGAAGACAGCAGAGGGCAAGGACAAACTGTTAGAGGGTGGATCTGGAAAGCCTCTGACTTTATACTTCACTCCACACAGGTTTAAAACATCGTTCTTTCTGAAAACAGCTTTTTGAAAGCTTCATGCAGGGGGGAGTGACCTTCTTCCATACAGAGCAGCAGCCCTAACTCCATCCATTTCCCACACCTCCCACACTTGGAGAGCCCTGTCTCTATCAACACTCAAGAGGTATTAATTGCATTAATCAGCAACTAAAGACACAGAAAGATGCAGCACATGATGCTCCACACCATCTCATGTGAGAAGACAGGCATGCTGAGCATTTGGTCACATGCTGGGCACACTCCTGCCCACAAGGGGTTATGAGATAGCATCCTTCTGCACGTCATGTCAGAGACCACGACGTTGAGCGGCTGCTGAAGAGACTGACCTCTCTGTGCACCACTTGGCACAGGGAACATGCCAGTCCTGTGACTTCTCTGACACAAGACACAACCAGTCAGCAAGTAAGAGGTGAGGAAGATTGGATGCACGTGCTACCTTGACATCAAGTCCAGCAAAAGCAGCTGAGCAACCAACCCACAAAAATATTCAGAGATCAAGTAAAACCCATCAAATTACCTTTTCTGCTTCTGCATCAGTTAGAATTTGGGGGTAGACTCTATTAAGCTGAAGAATAATTTTATCAACCACTTGCTCATTCAGTTGGCTGTTGCTTGTAAGAAAACAGGTGTCGTGCTGCAGCCGATGACAATAGGACTGATCTAGAGAGAAAAACAGCACAAAGGCCAAACCCAGCAGTTAATTAAGAAGCCATCCTTAAATCCTCTACAATTCTATTCCCTAACAGCAGTTAACTGCCTAAAATAAAACTACCACCACATTCCCTGCCACAAGCATGCAAAGACCTGTCCATGCCACATCACACACATCTGGCCTCCTGGCTGGTTACTTGTGCTGCCTCTCTCTTCCCAAAGGGAGAAGGTTCACTATCATTTAGATGAAAAGTACTGACGGATATTTAATTGAATATCGTCCAAAAGTTGATAAATCACTGGAGATACATTTTCCATCACTTGTGAAGTCAGATGATGGTCTTCCAAACTACGGTGGTTGATGAAAGGGTTCTGCTCTAAGTATGTATTTCCCAGAGGAAGGTTCTCTGCACAGGTTTGATGGTGTTTTGGCTATGAGAAATTACATAACCACCAGCTCACTGTGCCCTACAATTTGGAGAAGATAAACAGAAGAGTGAGGGAAACGAGCCAGAAAACTTTGGCATGATGTGCTCTGCCTGCACATGGCCCTTGCCCTTTCCATACACTGGGTGTGGTTGGGTTTTGATGCCTTACAATGTCCTTTCTCTGAATCCATGCAGTACTAAGAGTGTTTACAGGGGAGGGTTCTGTGTGAACATCATGCACTAACAGCAACCTTTCACTCCCTGAAAGGGGCTGTCAGAAGGCTGGGGAAGATTGTTCCCATGGGCAGGGAACAACAGCAAGAGGGGTCACAGTTTAAGCTGGAAAAGGACAGATTCAGGCTGGACATGAATCTGAGGGTGGGAGAGCCTTGGGACAGGCTGCCCGGAGAGGTAGTGGAGGGCCCATCCCTGGAGCCATTCAAGGTCAGGCTGGATGGTGCTCTGGGCAGTCTGGTCTGGGAAGTGATGGCCCTGCTTGCTGTAGGGTGGCTGGACTAGATGACCTCTGGAGGTCCCTTCCAACCCAGTACATTCTGTGATTCTAGAACCACCTTTGCAGTGGCAATGCATTCCTATTCGAATAGGAATACACAGCTAGTGACACTGCACAGAGAGCTACAGTTTTGGGATTTCACAGAATTTCAGGGACCTTGAAAGGTGTGCAACCCCTGCCAACCCCCAACCCCCCTGCCAGAGCATGATCACCCACAGAAGGTCACAGAGCAACACGCTCAGGCAGGTTTCAGCTACATTCTCACTCTGTTAATACAAACACTGAATTATCTCCATGATTTCTAATGCCTTGGTTTACTACTGCTGTCATGGCAGCTTCTTTGCATGCTGCCAAAAACACACTACCCTGACACACTTGCTGTACAACTGCCTTGTGCTAAAAGCAGTGCCACGTTACCTGATTCAGGACCGGGATCAAAATTCTCTTCAAACCATTCCCTTGGCATGCACAAAGGGCTGAGGGAAGGACCAGGAAACTGTGAAGTCTGCTCTTTCCAGGGAAGAAAGTGCCACACACCCTACAGCTTCCTCCTCCTCCTTCTGCCTCAGCTACGAGTAACTCTCACTGTCATCAACCACTCTGTGCATTCTGCAATTTTACAAAGAAAAAGCATGAAACCAAGGTCTCACAGCTAGCAGAGAAATTAAACTTCAAATAACATGATATTCCAACAACAAACCACAGGAAATGCAAAACAGGTGACAGTGCTCCAGCCCAACAGAAGGCTCTAAGCACTATCTCCTTACCTGCTTATCACCATGTCACCATTTTATTGTTACCAGCAGTTATGCCAGAGATCTTAACTGTGACCAAGTTAATTGGCATTTAAGCCAAGATAATTTTCTGAGTAGTCAGGAGGGCTCCATGTCCTCCCCATTTACTCCCACTCATTAAACCACACCTAGGCTTACCCAGGCCTTCTCCTGCTGCTGCCTGAAAGCTGCTGCACTCTACTTTTAGGCCTAAGCCCCTCTGGGATTTCAGAGGGAGAACTGTTTTCTTCCCACAGAGAAGGAGACAATGCTCATGGCTTCTCTGGTTGCTGCTGTGTCTGCCAAGGACTGGTCTTACATGCCTGGTTCAGGCATCTGCAGTGTCCTCCTCCTATCCTACAGGATGATCTGTTTAACAAGTACCCTCTGCTTCCTCCCCACTCACACAGGGACATTTCACCTGCCTGCACCTCCACTCCCTCCAGACTTGATATTTGGGATGAGGAACAAAAGGTGCTGTGAAGAAAATGAACTCTTGTCTTGGCCAAACCCAGTGAAACGTCCCTCTTTTGAGCTCTATCTCCTCAACAATGAGAAATCTCTGTGCAAACTACACAAGGAACTGCCTTCAAGCTTCTGGTTGACCAGAAAAGTGAAACCTCCCACTGACAGCACCCATCAGTGCAGAATCAGGACTCCAGCTACCAAAGATACAAAAAGCCCTATCAAACCTGGTGACTGGAACACAGCAACCAGCTGTGGGGAGATAAGTGTATCTGCAAAGCCCATGTGTGTGTCCAAAGCGACTACCGGATGGTTCTGGCTTTGCCCCAGGAGCTCTGGCAGCACTGTTATCCGAGGCACTGACAGACTGGGGTATAAATGTAGCTGTGCTACAAGGTTCTATAATCACTGCTCAAGAGTACCAGCTTTTTAATACTGAACACGCCTGTTATTTACAAGTAACAGAACCCCCAAAGTAGGTAACTCCCCAGGTGCTGCAAGGCTTCCATATACACTGTTTAGGATGTTTTGCATATTCACCTTCCATCCCACTGCCTCAGCAGCTGCTGCAAGGAAAGCATAACACCGTTACACTGAGAAGATACTTGCTTTAAGTGGGAGTGACTGGCATTATAAGGGCTATTGTGCTGCCTTTGACAACTGAGAAGAAAATATGACCAATAATTTCACATCATTGGCCTCCAATTACTCTAAGCCTGTGACACACTGTACACGCTCCGGTTTTTATCTCTTGCCTAAATCATGAAAGGCTTTGGCATAAAATACATGCAAACTACACTTACACACACCAGCACCTGTGCCTGCGGAAGGAAAGAAAGTGTACATAGAATTAAGATAGCAGAGAAAAGCCAGATATTATTGTCTATTTGTGGCCAGCAGCTCCTCCGTAGAGAATAAAATGATTGCATAAAATGAGTGATGATAAATGCATGAGCAGCAAATGACAGCAACAAAGCACTACATTCATCGCTTTCCACCTGCAGGTAAGGATCACCCCCAATACAACCCTTCACTGAATGATACAACTCTATTCTTCTTTCTCTGCACTAAGTGCTGGTATTTTAAGGCTGCTGGAATGGATTTTGGTCTTGGAAGTAAACTTGGAAGTAAAACTTTGAAGTAGCTAGCAAAAAGATGTGATGGCATGTTACAGTCACATCCCACAGTGTCTTTTGCAGTACCTGTAGAACCATCAAATGTGACGGAGCCACCCTTCCCAAAGGTCTCCCTAATTTAATACAGTGTGTGCTCCCAGACAGTTTGGCTCCAAGCACTGCTGTGCCAGGACCTCAGCTCAGGACTGTGACATTGGTCCTCTTGCTCTACATGCCCGTGGTGATGCATATTGTCTCTGAAAGGAGTCACTGGTCACCAGCACAACGCACTGATAACACAAAACAGAACTTTCAGGTTACAATGGCTGTCAAGGACTTCTTTGCAATTTTCATTCTGTTTATTCTTACCATAAAAGGCTGCAGTTTCACTGCAACATGCAACCACTTTCATCCACACCCTGGCCACAGGAGCATAAACACTGCCAACTCTTGGTGGGCAGAACTTTCCAGTTAAAAACACCTCTTTTACAACTCTGCATATTTATTATGGTTTCATCTCTTGTTTGGTTTCCCCTTAAAAGCTTCCTTCAATTTGCCAAGCAGGCAGGACTATCACACGCCAGTAAATCTAAACACAACAGACACAAAACCCTATGTATCTCTTTTCTAACATTCTGCATGCTAACACCTAGACATTTGCTTAGCGCTTAAGTATCTGACTTTTCCCTTTCAAGAACCCGAGGGGTATGCCGAGGACCTTAAAAGAACTCTTCTTAAAAGAAGGAATCTGGCTGCAGGGAAATGGTTGGAAATGATTTGCATTGGTTACCAAATGCATCCCCTGATGATGGGCAGCTTGTCTGCTCCTCTGAGCTGGAAGTGTCAATAAAGAAGGTAAAGACAAAAACCTTCCCCAGCAGCACCCACCTGCTGCCATGGGCTGGTCCTATTGGCAAGTTAGCAGGAGTTTTGGCAGGTCACAGAACATTCAGAATGATTTAGACTGGAAAAGAGCTTTTGAATCATCAGGTCCAACTTAGGTCCCCTTAGGCCCCCACTAACTCATCCCTCATCCCACGTCACCACGGCCTTCCAACCTCTCGAGGTACAAGGACTCCATCACTGCCGTTGAGCAGCATGGGACAGGACTGGGCAACCCTCTGGGGAAAGAAACTGTTCCTCAGGGTCAACCCCAGCCTCTCCTGGGGCGAAATGACGCCGTTTTCGCTCGTCCCAGGAAGAAGAGACCGACGCCCCTCCCACTCCTTCCCCTTCCCCGTCCCCCCTCCAACCTGCTTTCGAGGTCAGTAACAAAAACATTAAGAGACGGAGAGCAGCCGCAACCCAGTTAGTGAAGGACTAAAGTGCTTCTGATAATCAAGTGTGACGCTACAGGCATTCCCAGCCTCTTCGGGCTCCATGCGAAGGCCAGGCCAGAAGCCTCCCACCCCCGCCCCGGCAATCAGGGAGGGCTACGGGCCGCGAGAAGCACCAAACCTCCGACGCTGGCGAACGCTCCCCGGCCCTGCCTCAGCCTCCGCCGTCTCCAGCCTGGGGCAGCCTGGCGCTCCGCCCCGGCCCGCACTCACCGGCCATGGCGGTCCCGGTCCAGCCCGGTCAAGCCCTTCTTACTGCCTGCGGGGCCTGCCCGGTCCATGCGGGGTGGGGCGGGGCGGAGCGGCCACACGATCACCGCCTCCAGTAGCCGGAGCATGGCGGGCCGGGCAGGGCCGAGCGATGGCTTCCTACGGTTCGACCCAGCGCCCGTTTATTGCTGTCAGGACAGAACGGCCTTTCCACCAGTAATTGAAACGCGGTTGGGTCGCGTTCCCGCACGGCTTGTGTATCCTCCTGTGCCTCAACGCGGATCCGACAGGGAGATTCCTCAAACCAACCGGCGAAACTTCGTTTGAGGAAAAAAAGTTAAAAAAAGTGAAAAATTAAAAAAAGAAAAAATAGAAAAATATAAAAAGGGGGGGAAAGATAAAAAAGAAAAAAAGGCAAAAGAGAAAAATTTAAAATTAGGGAAAAGAGGAACAAAGTAAAATGAAAAAAGAAAAAAGAGAAAAAAGATAAAAGAAAAATAAAGAAAACAAAAGAAAAAATGAAGGATGTTGAAGAGGGAAATAATTCTACCAAAGAAATTCGAATCACAGCAGGCAAAGCTGCCTGCAGGCTGCTGCATAAAAGGCATCAACCACACAACTGGCCTTAGGCAGCCATCTCTTACTAAACCAGTGCGCTCCTCAAGAGTCCTCAATCACCCAGACTAACCCAAGAAACACAGCAGGTGTGGGTATGACAACTGGTTCCTGAGCCATCCTAACCCACACATGTGGAAGAGCTGCACCAGGATACTGGAAGCGTATACCAAAGGGTATCCAGTCCAACCTCCCTACACCAAGCAGGGCCATCACTCACCAGACCAGGCTGCCTACAGCCCCATTCAGCCTGACCTTGAATAACTCCAGGGATGGGCCTCCACTACCTCTCTGGGCATCCTGTTCCAGGTATCACCCACTCTCAGATTCAAGAACTTTTTCCTCATGTCCAGCCTCACTCTGCCCTTTCGCCCCTTCAAACCTACTGGCAACAGGGAATTCTGAAGCCTGCAGGGTCANCCCTTCAAACCATGTCCCTACTGGCAGCATGGAATTCTGAAGCCTGCAGGGTCAGCAGGAGTCACCAGATGGGAGTAAGGAAAGGATTTCGAGAGGGCTTGACTCTGTGCTTGGATACACGGTGAGAAACAGATCCAGCCAGCCAGTCTCGGGGTGTGGAAAAGGAAAGGAAAAAAGGAGAATCTGCTGGAAGTTTGCAACTGCTGCCACTTTGTGGTCTTATGGAGGAAGTGTCATACTCAGGACAACTCCAGAGATAGTTCTCAGGGTGTACTGGCGTGTCCTGAAGCTTTCTTCAGCATCATTTCTTTCTCACAGTACTCACCTTTGCTGGTGTTGTCCGTCCTTCTCTGCCTGGTGGAGCTTCTGGCCTGGCACAGCAATCCAAAGATAGCCGCATCCCACCCCAGGGCCACATCACAGTATCACAGTACCACAGTAATGATGAGGCTGGAAAAGCCCTTAAAGATATCCAGTCCAACCTAAAACCAACCAAGTAAACCTGAACATCTGACATCTAGATCATGCCACTCAGCACTTCATCCAGCCTAACCTTAAACACCTCCAGAGATGATGACCCAACCACCTTCACGGGAAGCCTGTTCCAAAATCTGATCACTCTTTCAGTAAAAAGCCTTTTCCTAATGTCTAGCCTAAACCTCCCCCGATGGAGCTTAAGACTGTGACCCTTTGTCCTGTCTCCAGTGTCCAGGGAGAAAAGAGCGCCCCCTGCCTGACCATAACCAGCCATAAGGTCACCCCTGAGCCTCCTCTTTTCCAGGCTAAACAGACCCAACTCCATCAGCCTCTCCTCATAGGGCTGACCTTCCAGCCCCTTTACCATTCTAGTTGCTCTTCTCTGGACTCGTTCCAGCCCCTTGACATCCTTCCTAAACTGAGGGGCCCAGAACTGCACACAATACTCCAGGTGCGGTCTAACCAGTGCCGAATACAGGGGGAGGATAACCCTGCTGGCCACACCATTCCTGACACAGGCCAGGATGCCATTAGCCCTCTTGGCCACCTGAGCACATTGCTGACTCATGCTAAGTTTACTGTCCACCAGTACCCCCAAGTCTCTTTCTGCCTGAGTACTCTCCTAGATCTCCATTCCCAGCCTAGAGTTCTGCCTGGGGTTGTTATAACCAAAATGCACAACCCGACACTCAGACTTGTTAAAACTCATCCTATTAGAGTCTGCCCATCTCTGTCACACTCCTGCAGTTCCAAGATGCTCACTGCAAAGACCAACCTATGACTTTTCATGTCTAGAAAGTGTAAGAACATGGGGCAAATGAGGGGTTCCTCATTGAAATATTGTTAGTGTTGTCAGTGCTGCCATGATTGCTGTGCCTGTCTTTGGGAAGTTGAATAGAGAACAAGCATCCTGAATTTATTCCATTTACCCTAAGGAATCCAGATCTTCTCAAGAGCGTGATAATGATTTTTACATTATTCTCATTATTATTGCACACAGTGACATTGATGCTGCCTGTGTCAGAGTGCTTTTTGGCAATGCATTGTGGTAACATTGTCTGTTTTCAAAGTTATTTCACATGGGTATTGAAATATACAGCAAGAGGTGTCATCTGGGGCCAGGCAGCAGTGCAAGCCTGACATGCCCAGCATTTGGTTTTATGACTATTTTATTCTGTTGCAAATTCTCTGTGTTCTGTCCTCTGTTAAAAACTTTCTCTGGAATCGCTACCAGAACCGAACCCACACAACTGAAAACCTGGTCATCTCAAGACACGGACTGTTATCTCCCATATGGAGTCTCTTCAGTGGTTTGGAACAGATATCATTTGTGAGCGAAATGGAAGTGGAAATCAATCGCTAAAGGGTGCAGCAGTGCCATGCTGCCCCTAGATATTTTTGTCCTGTAGACTCAGATAATGAGACAAGAATCAAGTGTTAAATATATCTCCTCCTCCT
Organism: Upupa epops; assembly: GCA_013397515.1. Classification (NCBI taxonomy): domain Eukaryota; kingdom Metazoa; phylum Chordata; class Aves; order Bucerotiformes; family Upupidae; genus Upupa; species Upupa epops. The sequence continues at coordinate 13,334 of VZRI01011503.1, forward strand.
GCCCATGGCACTCAAGACTCCTGCAGTTATACTGCTCTCAGGTTTGCCTTGGAAAGGCAGATCCTCAGACAGTCACACAGCCACAGCAAAGGCAGCAGGCAGGGACACCTGTCCACACACAAGAGGCACATACTTGGCCGGAGCTGGGCCTCAGATCCCCTCCCACGAGTGATCCGTGACATTCAGAGAGTGCAGCGGAATAGGGAGGACACTTGGGGCCGGTAAGAGCCATGAGCCATGTTTCAACTGCAGACACCCTCTCCCGTTTCCAACCCACTCCTAGAGCCAGTGTCCCTGGCTTCCTGTTGCAGCAACAGAGCCCAGCTCCTTCCCCAAGTGCTGTGATTCATGCCAGACTTCTGCCTCCTCGCGCAGCCACTGGCGCAGCAGCGTTTGATTTCCCAGCATCTGAAGGACAACTGATGCATTTCCTGGTTAGCTAATCTCAAAAGCCGGGGCTGGTGTCGTCGTCCTGTCCCCCCCTCCCCGTCCCCAGTCCCCCCCGGCTAAACGCACCAGTTTGTTTGTTTGAGCAAAGTAGTTGAGATACTAAATACTACCCTTGTCCTTCTTGCCTCTTCTTGCTTTTTATCTGTTAATTGTTCAATCACAGCTTGGTTCCCGGTTTTCTCAGAGCCGAAGAGGACCGGATCTCTTTAAGAACAAATCAAATCCAGATAGTGCAGGCAGTTCCTTTAACAAACCCTTTCTTTGTGTTCAAGAAAATGCAAAGAAATATTTCCCAAAAGCTCAGAGTGCGCATTCAACTCCCTCCAGTCACTTTCAGCTAATCACTCCTAAACCCAGACTTTTTACAAAGGGAAAAAGGGAGGGGAAGGCAGCGACCAGCTGGCTGCTCCTGTCAGAGCTCACTGCTCCCAGCAGATTCGGACTTTTCAAACCGGTTGTTTCCCCCAAATTTCAAAAAGCACTTACATGTCCTGTAAAGCATCATCCATAGGATTCCTGGGTTCGTGCTGTGCCCGGTGCCTGAGGCAGCGGCGCGGCTGTCCTCCACGCCTTGATTAGCAGAGGTCACTGGCACGTTGGAGAAGCGAAAGCAGCCTGGGAGGGTGTGGGTTCTGCTGTGCACAGCCTGCACGCGGGTCACGGCTGCCAGGAGCACGCAGATAGTTCTGCCAGCATGGGGCTGCCCTGACGCTGCCAGCAGCACTTGGCTGTTAATTTTAGGCAACATATCATCTGCTCTGAAAACCAAGATGTTTATTTGCTCGAAGTTAGGAAATTTTGTTACTTTTTTTGGTGTGTGTACTAATAATTTCTAGGATTGCTTTGCACATAGAATGGGGAACTTTCCAGTCTTATTTGTATCATTGCAGCATTGTTGCTGGCACAATCGCCTTTATTTCTTTGCTCTTTGGGAGGAGGTAAAGTAAAACAATGCCCTGACGCTAAACACAAAGGTAGAATCTGTGCTGCAAGTCCTCAGCTCTTTCTTCTTGACCAGCTAAACCAAATGGAACAGAAATCGTAAGCCGGAGCATCCATAGGTCTGGAAATTCCTGCTCAGTTTTAACCTCTTGGATTTGTTACACAAATGAATTACAGCCCGATTCTATTGTATCACGTCTTATCCTTGGAAATTTTGTCAGTGTCAGTAAAACAAGGAGATGATGCAGGTAATGGAAACATTGAGAACCTTTTGCTCATGGCACAATGGAAAAGATAAGATATAGAATAATCCCTGGATCATAAATCATCTTATTAATTATTTCAGAAGGTACCATACTGATGGGATAATGAACAGCCATGTTCAGCTTCACATTCATGTTCAAAACCTTGCCTCAGCTTCTGGTCCCTCATGAAGTACAAATTAATTTATACATGTGAAAAAAAAATCCTCACATTTTTTCCCCCCTACAAATGAGACATTGATATTCATCGAGGGCAGGAAGCAAATAAAGCTGCACGAACATCCTCCCCTCAAATTGGTGTATAAATAAACAGCTGACAGATATGGCAAGCTGACCGCCAGCAGAGCTTCAGGGTGAGAACTAAGCCCTTTTGTCTACAATGTCCTCCCATAGCAGGGGAGTCACCCCTGCCATCCCAGTGCCTCACCTGACCACCATGAACCAACACACATGCATGCGTGCACACACACACACACACACACACACACACACACACACACGCACACATTTAGGGGAATGAGCCAATTTTGCCCTGCTTGACACCAGAAGAGCTTTCACTGGCCCACTTGCTCCTGTGCCAGTGGAGGTTCATGATTCCATCACGGCATTAGTATTAGCTACCAGCAATGGAAATTAGCTTTGGGAACACCTCAGTGTGCAGAGTGGTCCCACCAGCTGAGAGGCTCTGGTTGTGGTGACACTAGGAATGGCTCCTGGTTGTGGAACCTGTCAACATGGACTCTATCAATCCTCTCTCTTCATAACACTCTTCAAAAAAGTTGAAAAGGTCACCTGCTCATAGTACTGAAGGAAGAAAGAATGGAACCTTCCTTTCCTTCTATGACCTTCAGGGGACCAGGACTTGATCAGATTTTACAAAGCCCTGTGTTACAAAGTGTAACCCCAAATAGCACCCTAAATCTGAAAGATACTGGTCCCCCCAACAAGGATTTAGTAAAATGTCAGAAAGGAACCTCACCTTACCTGCCCTGGAAATTATTACCTGTCACTCTTGCCTGTGGCATGACTTACCAAGCTGTTTCTTGCAGGACAATGTACACATGACAAGGTAAAACAAGTTCCAAGGACAGTACAAGCACATATCCATAGCTTTTCTGGACTTTTGGTCATCTACCCTATTCTCTTCCCAAACCACAAAACATTCTTAACCTTCTCAACAGTTACTAAATGTGCTCAAGATTAATCAGTCCTGTAGAGGCAGACATGTGTAGGCACCTTTCTGAAGCAGGCCAGAGGAAAATGAGGTCTCAGCTCTGGCACCTCCCCCTGCATGGTGTTTGTTGTAATGTTGCTTTCTGCTCTTTCCTCTGGACATGAGAACTGCTGCACTATGGTATTTAAACAGAGTGTAAAGTCTGCAGAAAACTTGTAAATCATGTCAGATATCATAGAATCACAGTTCTTTAGGTTGGAAAAGACCTTCGAGATCATTCTGTCCAACCCTGAACCCAACTGTCCCAGTCCACCGCTAAACCCTGTCCCAGAACCCCAGATCTCCACAACTGTGAAACACATCTAGGGACGATGATTCTGCCCCCTCCCTGGGCAGCCTGTGCCACGGCCTGAGGACCCTTTCCAGGAAGAAGTTTCTCTTAACCTTCTCCTGGTGCAGATTGAGGGCATTTCCTCTTGTCCTAACAGCAAAGTATGCTGAGCATCTTTAAAGACTGTTAGCCCCTAGAGTAATACTCAAGGAGAAAGTCCACATCGCCAAAACTCCACATGGAAAGCTCCATGCAATCCATGTTATGGGTCCACACCCTGGTTGCCCATCCTCAGCTTTATTGGTCCATCAAGACCAAAATGTAGGCTTTCATCCACAGAAGATGTGTCAAGGTCACACATAACATTTGGCTGTCTCAAGTACTCCTGGATCTTGAGCCAGATCTCCCTCAAAGCATGTCACTGCCATCACATAAACTTAAGAGCCTTGTGTGTCTTTTCTGTTGATAAGGACCTTATAGCGACCTTCCAGTCTCTGAAAGTGGACTATAAGGCAGCTATGGAAGACTGTTCCCAAGGGCAGGGAACAATAGGATGAGAGGTCATGGTTTCAGGCTGGATGTGAGGAAAAAGTCTTGAATCTGACAGTGGGGGATCCGTGGAACAGGCTGCCCAGACAGGTGGTGGAGGCCCCATCTCTGGAACCATTCAAGGTCAGGATGGACGTGGCTCTGAGCAAACTGGACTGGTGAGTAATGACCCTGCTTGTTGTAGAGGGTTGGACTAGATGGCCTTTGGAGGTCCCTTCCAATGCAACACATTTTATGATTCTGTGATTTTATGATTCTCCCTTACATCTAGTACTTAAACCTACTAAACCACATCCTGTTTAATATTTAGCAGAAGATCTTAAAACTTGCCTTTTGGCCAAAGCTGAACAGACCTGTACAACTGCCTGTTCTAGGGAAGCAGTGTGAAAACAGAGGCTGGGGGAATGCAAAGAAACAATCACTATGAGAAACCCTGCTGCCAGCTTTTCACTTTGTGAGGAATTCTCCTGCCTGACTGATATATACATCAATGAGATGATCAGCATCCACACAGGGAGGGAGCTCTCTTGATCCGGTCTCTGTCCTTTGTAACATTTCACTTTGTTCTTTACATGCCAGCCATAGGTTCCAGAAAACATGCAAGGAAACACAAGTCTAGGGCAGCACAAAAGGGAGCCTGAATCCCTTTGAAACCACTGTCTGGCAAGGGTTAACTTGATAAATAGGAGCTTTCAAATGTCTGTTTCATATTCTTGGCTGCTTTCATTCCCTTCCTGCACAGCATTTGTTTCCCCTCTGACAATAAACAATGTTTACATGAGCAATAAAGGCAACTCCAGGGGGTGCAGCTGTCCTAAACTAAGCACAGCCCCAGAGGAAATGGAGCCACAGATCTCATAAAAACACTGTAAGGGTGGTGTTTCCGTATCTTTCTGTAGCTTCACTGCCTCTCATGTCATTCTTCTAAATAAATGATAGAAATCCAGCCCTTCATCACAGAGGCAGTAAATTTGCCTGCCTGCTCTGCTGCTTCCCATGGCTCTCAGTGTCCTTGTCATCTCAAGGTTTTACTTTCCCCCTTCAGACATCTCTCAGATTGGCCTTGTCTGGAGAACAGGGTTATGGTGCTCCCTCCTCACACTGGTTTCACCCAAACGTCCCAGTGTGTGAACAGATTTCACTCAGTCACTTGTAATTGTATCATCACCACATCATGAAATGCTAGTAGTTCAATCACAAAATTCAATCAACATTGTCACAGAGATGTGGGAGAGGAAGGAAATCTGAACGAGCTGCAAGAGAGGCTGCATCCAGTATATCTGGACCACCCCTCACAGACAAGCTTCATCTGCTTTTAAAAAGTCAGGCATGACACTGCTAGTAAAAGAGCATCCTTGCCGCCTCCCCCATGTCTGCAACTGTTTAATTCTAGGTTGGGATGGGGCATTGTTGCAAATGGATCATTTAATCATTTGTTTTAGCTCTGTCTGGGCATCAGAGAAGCACACTTAGGCTGGTACTCCTCAAGGTTCTCTGCTCTGCCCTTATAAAGGTAGATTTGCCCTTTCCCGTTTTCTCAGAACTCCTTTGTTCCTCCACAGTTTCCTGAAGCTGTATTGATGAGGGTTCAAGTGCTGCTTAGCTAATTCCTTAGTGCTTTAGGATTCATTTCAGCACCACATTTATCTTAATAGTTGTGATCTTTTCCTTGCTTCACCCTAAGCTGCAGTCCTAGCCCTGTTTCAAAATTCATTGCACCAGCCAGTCACGCCTGATCCAAAGTAGGTATTAAGTGGTTGTTATCTCTGGGTCAGTTTTTTCTTTCCCCAAGAAACACCTTACCTTAGTTTTATTCCCTTGCTTCTTACACTGTGTTTTCCTCTTCTCTGATCTCCTGGCTTGATGTAGCTCACATTACCTCTTATCTTTTCTGAACAGTTCCACTCACCCTTTGTTGTGCTGCCCCTCAGTCATCTGCCACATTTTGATTGCTTGGAGTTTTCTGCTCTGCTTTTCATGTCTTCAAAGTCATGAGGCACTTGCATCAGATGTTTGCTGTCCTCTGTGCAGGTTTGTCTGACGTGCCTTGAAACAGCATCCGCCTGTGACTGGCAGCTCTGCTGCACTGCATCTCTCAGTCTGTTTCTGCACAGATCCTTTGTACTTGTAAACTTTGCTGAAGTCAGAATTGCCCTATTTGAAGTCCATTTTCCTGAAAGTTTTTTAAATTCCTCCTCCTCTTAAAAATGTCATGTCACTTCACACTCACCAACCAGCCACTTCTGATTTTTAACAAGGTTTTCCCTGCTTATAGTCAGAGGCAACTGCCACTCCACTTCCCATCACCTTCAGAAATAAGGGAGTCACCAGGACATATGGTGGAGCTCCTGTTGTATGTTTTCCCAGCAGAGAACTAGACTCGTCCCATACTAAAAATGGTTCAATTATTTTCCCAGGTAACCTCCTGGCAGCTCCAAACTGAAGATCCAGTGCTGAACACCCACCAGCTCACAGTTCAGTGCCCCTTCACCCTTCACTCTCTAACCACAGACATTCATTAACAAACATTTCACCTCCTGCTGGACTTCAGGGAATGCACAGGAGCAGTATTTTGCTCTAAATTACAATATTTTGAATTCCAAAGGTGACACTTGAGAACTGAAGGTCTTCACAGGATGCATGGATTCGTAACAGGGAGGATGCACGAGAACACAATTTTCTTTTGCCATGACAGGAATGTGACAATCCCTGTTAGCCAGCTGATGCCAGGACAATCAATAAAGCTTCAACTCCAACAAAAGTAACTGCAGGGTAACTAAAAGATCTGCATACAAACAGCAGAACAAGAGCCAGTCTCACACTGTCTCTAAAGGCAGATCTGATGAATTAAACAAAAAGCCTTTCCTGATCACGGGCTTTTAACGAAAACCAAGCTTTTATTCTATTTCTGTCATACTATTCTGAAAAGCTTATAAAACCGACTGGTTAAAAGAAGGTGGCAATTGTCTGAGCGTGTCATTATTAACAGTAGCTTTGCATAAGGCAAACTCACGACCTGGCTCCCACTTCTCTCTGGCTGAGCAGGACACTCTCATGCTTTGGCCATGCTCACAATATGTAGCATAGAGCAGAGAATCGCTACCAACCGCCAGCCTGGACATTCCTTCATTTTATTGGTATTGAAGTATTTCTGTTAAATAACCATCCTGGAATATAGAAAACTTTCAAATTCATACGAACAATTAACTTCCTATGTTGTCTTTAAGGCACATATGTCTGAGTTTTGGTTTGGTCCGGAAGAGCAGTTTCAACCAGTAGCTATCCTGGGATGTGACACCTGGGTTTGTTAGAACCATCTGTATGTCTGTAGACTTCAACCACATAGACTGAATTCACTGTCTGTGCTACAGCGTGGTGTCCTGGGACAGCTTGCCTCATGGTTGAACTACTGCAATTGGCAAACTTCGGCTGATGATTGTGGACTTTGGAACAGCCAGGAGCTGCAACACCACGACTCCACTCTTCCTGGAGCCTGTAAGCATGAAGAAAAGAGTTACTTCCATTTTGTTTGCTCTTCTGAGGAAACAAGAGTTTTCTAATCCATTTTATTAGCATATTTTGCAAACAACTTGCACTGTAACACATGGACTCACTTCTCGTAGCCTGAAAACCCATTTGCAGCAATGGGGCAAGCAACTGTCTCCATAAGGATGACATAGACCTTTAAAAGACTCATGAGGTTGATTTCAGTTATATTTGGAGCAGATGGTATTTATTTGTTTTCCATAAAACAAGTCCCCTGCTTTAACATAATGTTCCACTATCTGCAGAATATGGCTGTGAACACTTGAATGCAGAGTCCGATGCAGAAGTCCTTGCTTGGTTGTGCTCCCTACCACTACCTGCAAGGAGGTTGCAGTGAGGAGGAGGCTGATCTCTTCTCCTAAGCAATAGGATGTGATGAAATGGCCTCATGTTGCACCAGAGGATGTTTAGGCTGTGTGTTAGGAAGAAATTCTTCACTGAAAGAATTCTTGGACACTGAAACAGGCTGCCCAGGGCAGTGGTGGGGTTCCCATCCCTGCAGGAATATGAAGGACATGTAGACATAGTGCAGAAGGACATGGGTTAGGGGTGACCTGGCAGTGCTGGGTTAATGGTTGGACTTGGTCTCTTTCAACCAAAGAGACTCTATGATCCTATGATAAAGTTGTTAAAGCGATGCTCAGTCAGGGAAATAGTGGGATGGGTCCAGTTTATTTTTGAGCTCTGCTGCATAGGGAACAATGAATGCAGTGGGCTTGAAGCACCAGAAACAGGTAAGACAGAACCCTTCTGGGTTTGCACCAGATTCCTGTGGTCTGAGCATGTGAGCTTTTGTAAAACATCAGGTACTTCCCAACAGCTGTTTGCACACAGGACAGGTGCCGAGACTGTTGCCCCACATTCTGTGTGGGTTAGGCAGCTTCTGAGGCTCATCTTGCTTCTGCTGAAGCCACCAGCAGAATGCAGCAGCCAGGAGAAATGCTCAGGTGCCTACACATAGGGAGTGTGGGGGATGAAGAGAAAATAAACCAACTAACTGAGGTCTGCCTGCTCTGGCACAGGGTAGGTAAAACTGCAGACACAACTTTCCTATAAAGGAGAGTAAGTCTTGCTCTCCACTGAAAAGATGTATCACAAAAGTATTTGAAGGAGGAGTTACAGTCAGATAGTGTAAATGGATCTTAAAACATCTCTGCATTCAGTGTGAAGTGATAATCTGTGTTCATTTGTTTTGGTTTTTTTTTAATAGTATGAGGAACCCAGTTCCATCTTCCTGAGGTGGCAGTCATGGAATCAGACTGGTTTAGGTTGAAAGGAAGCTCAGAGATCACCCAGTACCAAACCCCTACCATGGGCAGAGAAACCTCTCACGAGACCAGGTTTCCCAGAATCCTATCCAGCCTGGCCTTGAACACTTCCAGGGATGGGACAGTAGTAAGTGAGGCCTCCCCTCGAGTACTGGGGGAAGTTCTGGGCCCCTCACTTCAAGAAAGATATTGAGATATTGGAGCAGATCTAGAAGAGAGCAACGAGGCTGGGGAAGGAACTAAAGGGAAAGTTTTATGAGCTTTCCCTTTAGTGGAGGGAGCTGGGGTTGCTTAGCCAGGAGGAGACTCAGGGGGGACCTTATCACACTCTGTAACTACCTGAAGGGAAGTTGTAGACCGGTGGGTGTCTAGTTTCCTTCTCCTAGGAAACTAGAGATAGGACGAGATGGCATGGCCTGATGCTGCACCAGGGGAGGATTAGATTAGATGTTAGGAAGCTCTTCCTCATGGAAAGGGTGGTTAGACATTGGAATAGTCTGCCCAGGGAAGTAGTGGAGTCCTCATGCCTGGAGGTGTTTAAGAAAAGACTGCATGTGGCACTTAGTGCCCTGGTCTAGTTTATTATTGCGAAGTTAGGTCCTGGGCTGGGCTGGATGATCTCAGAGGTCTTTTCCAGCCTCAAAAATTCTGTAAATCTGTGATAGTTCAAATTCAGGAATTTTGCTTAGTGTGTGATAAAGACACTGTGTCTAGGTAGAATTCACCCTATTCTGATCTTCTATCCGATAAAGCTCTGAATTGTGCAACTCAGTGATTGCCCACAGTCCATCACCAACTCCAAACGCTAAACTCTACTTGGAGGACAACTCTACTCATGGCTAAGCAATCTCTTCCTCTCATTTTGGGGAATGTTAATCTTCCATTGACAATGTAGAATGAGGTGACAGTAGGAACCTCACTCACTGCAGTACATTGAACCCCACTGATGTCAGAGGGACAGTGAAAGCAGTGGAGATCCACGTAACTGAAGGCTGAAGACAGCCCTTACAAGAGTTGAAACATCAACAAGGGACAGCTAAAGGTGCCTCTGGTGGGCTTTCCTCTTCACCCACTGCTAAGAGTCAGACACAACCTTCAGTTTGCAATTCCATCCTCAAGAGCTCTGTACTTTATCCCAAATAAATTTAACTTTTTTTCGAGTGCTTCAGCTTTTCTTAACTCCAGTTGCCAGCTGGTCTAATTCTAAACATTGCAGTGGCAAGAAGATGAGGAAGAAGATGTATTCTTATCAGGACATACAAAACCAAGGCTGTGTGGCTTGGTGCTTAATACACGTGACATAGACAGTTTTGATTTGACAAACAAAGTCAGAGCTCCCATGTGGCAAGGAAAACAGGCACCATGGCATTTGTCAAGGGCTTTCAGAGGAGATGCAATAATTTTGCTTTGTGTGACTGGAGAGCTGCTCTTAGCTGGAGGGGAGAAGGCTGCTGATGGGACATGTGAGAAGGGTGAGAACTTGGAGCAGTGGGACCACCACAATGCTGGCACTGGCTCCATGAAGAGACTTGTGTCCTAGGCACCAGGAGGGGATTTTTATGTTGCTCTCTTGCTTTATTGAAAGCACATGCTGCCACGCACACACCCTTCCACACTCATCACCGTGACAATTAATGATGAAAAAAGCAGAAATGAGTATAATTTGAGCAGCCGTGAGTCCTATCCTTTGTGATGGGGCCCCACGAAGAAACCACAGCTCACTTCCCCTTGCCTGATCTTTCTTTGAAACACTCATGTTGAAAGGTACTGCAAGATTTTAGTCTCTGAAAGGTGGCAGTGGGGAAATAACTGCAATAACAAACTAGATGCAAAAATCCCCCAGCTGTGATTATAGAAACTCTAAGGTGGCATAACTCACAGGATGCGACAATCTATGCAAAAGCTCTAAAAGGAAAATCTGCTCCTCTCTGTGCTGGGTCTCCTCCCCTCCAGCCCTAGGTGTCACACGAGCAAACCTCACATGCACGTGTAACTGCAATCATTTCAAACATCAACCAGGTCGTTTGTTCTTTGCAGTCCCTGGATGTGTTCCTGTGCGTCTTGGTCTAGGTGATCCTGCTGTAGCAGGAGGATTGGACTAGATGATCTCTCAAGGTCCCTTCTGATCCCTAATGATTCTATGATTTATAGAGCAAGGGATTAAACACCAGAGCGATGATGGTTGAGCGATGATGCCCACTAGCAGCTCTCTGCAGTTTAAGCCTTGGGAGCTGAGCTGGTGGAGCACAATCATACACACCCAGACATGGGCTGTGCCATTGAACTTGCACCTGCAATCATATCAGCTACTTTGTTTTAGGACTTGGTCTAGACCTGTGGCAAATCACTCACCTCAAACCAGTGCAAATTTGGAAGGTGCAACTTCTTCCCAATGCTTCCACACTGGAGGGGGAAAAAAAATCCCCACAGTGCTTTGCTGCTCCTTAGTTGCATTTTTAGTTGGACTGGATTCTTTCTGCTTGTACTCTTAGCTGACAGAGGATGGAAGGAGTCAGTCTACAGCTAAACCCACTTCTTGTTCCATATGGGAAATACTGGAGTATCAATTTTCTCTTGCCAAACAACATGTCCCTGAGCCAATGGAGTATCTGTTCTGTTCACCTGGGGAACAGCTGCAGCTGAGCAGACCCTCATGTTTGCATTAGGCTGACCCCACTCTTCTTTCTAACATGAGTTCCTTTAATATCATCTTGTACTGGAGTTCACTTCGATCTCTCCAACACTACCAGAAGCTGGCACAGGGGAAGGGCAGCTGATGTGGGGTTTCTCTACGCTGCTATTTTGCCATGCACCTGTCACTGGGCAGAAACATCTGCCTGCTTGGGCAGCTGACGGAGCTCTTCCATATGACATTTTGCTGAGGACTGTAAAATCATTAAGGTTGGAAAAGATCATTCAGTCCAACCACCAACTCAACCTCACCCTGTCCACTAAATCATGTCCCAAAGTGCCATGTTTTATGAACCCCTCCATGGACAATGACTCCCCCAATCCCTGGGCAGCCTGTTCCAATCCCTGACCACAGTGTTGGTGAAAAAATTTTTCCTGATGTCCAACCTAACCCTTCCCTGGCACAACTTGAGGCTGTGTTTGCTTGTCCTATCACTGGTGACTTGGGAGAACCTCCTTTCATGTAGATGCAGATAGTGACTAGGCCTTCCCTGAGCTTCCTCTTCTCCAGAATAACCAACCCGAGTTCTGTCCACCACTCCTCATAAGACTTGAGGAGGAACGATCATCTTCGGGTGGTGGCTGTCCAAGCATTCTCATGCAGAACTGGGACCATGTTTAAAATGTTAAAGAAAGCCAGAACACCACTTACTGATTGAAGGCTTTTCTCCTGGTACTTCAGCCAGGCAGTTGGAGCTATTCCCAGTACACAGTAGTGTTGACAAGCCCTGCCTTTGCTTAGCAATCCTCTTTTGGAGGTTCATGCATATTGTTCTCTAACAGTGTGGCCCAGAGCTGCAGCTAATCTCCCTCCTATAGACAGCAGATGCTTTTCTTCAGCTAATCTGTCTCAAACCTCCGCATCACGCAGCAACCTGGTATCTCTGCTTCATGCTCTAAACTTCTGAGAGGTAACGCTGGGGAAACCATGTCCCTCCCAGGGGCCCTGTGCCCTGTAACTTACCTTTCCACACTCCCCATTAGCCAGCTCTTCAAATATTATTAAAGAGCAACCTCAGTAGCATTCCTTCCATCAAAATTAAAGGGGTGGCATAAACAGTGTCTGCACTTAAGGATCCCAGGAACTTTTTCAGCATTTTAAAGCAATTTGTTCAAGCAGCCAAGAAGCCAGAAGAGGGCTCATTATTATTACTGTTGCTGCCCTTAAAATTAATAGAATTATAGGATGTTTTTTCTTGTAAGAAAAAACCCAACAAAACAACTTGCTAGGGGCAGGGACACCTCTCACCAGACCAGGTTGCTCAAATCCAGCCTAGCCTTGAAGACTTCCGGGTGCTCAATGTTTCTCCGCACCAACTATATATGCAGCACATTTATTCCCTGCTTCAAGCATGAAGGGAAAAAGATCTCATTGTGTGGTGGACAGGTCTGAAGCAGCACATTGGAGCCTCTACATGCTAACTTCTATGTTATTTAGAACTTCTATACACTAGCATTCTGTATCCATGTTATGCCACTTCATTTCAGCCAAATGTATTTGAGCAGCACATGAAGGCACCGTTTTAAGAGAGGATACTTTTAAAACCCTAAATTACTCTGTAAACAAGTAAAAATAATCTTAGCTGCCTAAAGGAATTGGCTTTTTATTTGTTCTTATAGTATATTTGATCCTTAAAGTGGTGACTCAAAATCTTTATCTCTAAGTAATCTCTACTATTTCGATTAAGTTTGAACAGCAGCATGACCTACATCATTCTGTAGCCAAAAATAGTTCAAGATATTCTCAAGAGGATCTTCATCAAGGATGGAGGAGTTCTTACTCTTCTGGATACTTCTGGTGTTACATGAAGGAGCATCATAACAGTTTTCTTTAAGAAAAGAAAATGTTGTTGTAAAAACGACTGACATTACCAAACCTCCACCCACTCCTTCCTCAGACAAGGGTACCACTCATCTCTTAGCCTTTCTCTCCTAAGTGGGTCGCAGAGCCACTTCTCATGGCTGTATCACAGTGAACAATGGGTACCACAGCCCTGAAGCAGGCAGGGAGGAAATTACCAGCCTTGTGCTGCTTAGGATGGTTCCTTTTCAGAATAACAAAAAGAGATCAGAGATCTAGTGTTGCACTGCACAAATTACTCCAAACATCGGAAGCACTATGCCAGGAACAGAATATGACCTACACTGGTCATCTGCTCCACCAGCCTGACCCACCACAGGGCTGATCAAGCCTTCAAGCACATGGTGAGAGGCACTGTCCAAATGCCTTGAAAGTAATGACAGGTATAGGGCATTACACATCTCTTAGGAAGCCAGCTGCAGGCTTTGACTACTCTTATGGTGAAGAAATTCTTCCTAATGTCCATTCTAAACCTTCCTTGAGGAGTCTTGCTTCAGTTGACTTTGGGCTTAGGTGTGACAAGGGACATACATGTTAATTCACATGCACACAGAAACGTACAGAAGCATTCCTTTGGCCTCGACTGCTTTCAGTTTTGCTGCTTTCTTTCCAACCACACCACATGTCTTTATTTATTTCCTTGTCTACTTAACACCACAGCAGCTGCACCACTAGAGCACCACCCACAGCCTGGCTGCCCTCACGCCCACTTCACATCAAGTGGAGAAGAGTACCACAGAAATAACTGTGCCCCTTCATATTGGTCTTCCCAGCATAAACCTGATAGTTTTTAGCTCTGCCTAGTAAGGAGCCAGGATCACATAATCAATGTTGATTTTATTTCCATTTAACAGTAGACCTCATACACGAGGAGTTTGTGTGTTTAACGCTGCCTGTGTATTGTTCTACACAGGAAAAAGCAGAGGTCACAGGCTTCCCTGCAGTTCTTCATTGAAATTTAGGTATTCTCCAGTTTTCTAAGGAAATAACCATAGAATTACTGAGGCTGGAAAAGACCTCTGAGCTCATCCAGCCAGGACCTAACATCACCAAAGTGCCCAGACCAGAGCACTAAAGGCCACAGCCAGTATGTCCTTAAACTCTTCCAGTGATGGGGACTCCACCACTGCCCTCGGCAGTCCATTCCAGGGTCTGATCACCCTTTCTGTGAGGAAGTGCTTCCTAACATCCAACCTAACCCTCCCCTGGTGCAGCTTCAGGCCCTGCCCTCTATTCCTGTTGCTAACTGCCTGGGAGAAGAGCCTGACCCCCACCTGACTACAACCTTTTTTCAGGTAGCTGTAGAGAGGGAGAAGGTTTCCCCTCAGTCTCCTCTTCTCCAGGCTAAACAACCCCAGTTTGTTGATTTCTGGCCCCAGAGAAGCGGCTTCTCAAAATAAATTGGATATTCCATGTTACTATCAGTTAAAATGAAAAGATTTGGGGAACATGATGCAGCATATTCTGCTCTGTGGAGTGGTGCAGATAAACCAGGCTTAAGAGCTCCATCAGATCACTAATTTTTGCACACAGCCCTTTATCCCTGCTATTTGAAAAGCACAAAACATCAACATCACAGCAGACTGTGCTGTGTTCCCCAAAATTAAAAACTGCATTCTGTGTCTGTTTAGGTTATAATTAGCATTGAATTAGGTTTACACATCTTTCTGAAATCATCCGAAGCTAGGAATGCATTAAGCAGCCATGAAACTTCAGTGCCAGTGCTCCATCTGAACACCATTTCCAGCTGCACTGAGACACGGATGTGGGTTTATAATCTGCAGGAAATCGTTTTCTGTGGGTCACCACTACCAGTCACAGATACTGCTGACATAAAGGCTGTAGCAGCAAGCAATGAATTAAAAACAAATGAGGATGGTGCCATATATTACCATCTGATGACAAAGCAGAATCCAAAGGACACAATTGCGTGTTTACA
Organism: Upupa epops; assembly: GCA_013397515.1. Classification (NCBI taxonomy): domain Eukaryota; kingdom Metazoa; phylum Chordata; class Aves; order Bucerotiformes; family Upupidae; genus Upupa; species Upupa epops. The sequence continues at coordinate 28,348 of VZRI01011503.1, forward strand.
GCAACAGTACTAGCAATGCACCATTAGAGTCCAACATGTGTTCATTTTTCTGTTTTAATTTCTCACAGTAACACAACCAGTGTAACACAGATGCTTTGAACCCAGAAATATGTGTGCCAACCATCCACGCAGCCATGCCATGGGATATCAGCATGGCCATCCCTCTGCGCTACCCAGAGTCAGGGGTCTCATACTGCAGGAATTCATGCGGACTTGCACATGAAGACCATAGAATCACAGAATCATTAAGGTTGGAAGACACCTCCAAGATCATACAGTCCAACTGTCAACCCAACCCCACCCTGCTTACTAAAACCTGTCCCCCAAGGCCACATCTACTGGGGTTTTTTTAACCCCTTCAGGGACAGTGAGTCCACCCCATCCCTGGGCAGCCTGTTCCAACCCCTGACCACTCTGTCAGGGAAGAAATTTCTCCTGATGTCCAATCCAAACCTCCTCTGGCACCACTTGAGGCCATTCCCTCTTGATCCATTGCTAGCAACTTGAGAGAAGAAAGTGACCACCACTTCTCTCCAACCTCCTCTCAGGTAGCTGTGAAGAGCAATAAGATGTCTCCTTGATCTCCTTTTCTCTAGACTAAACAACCCCAGTTCCTTCAGCCACTCCTCATCAGACCTGTCCTCCAATCCTTTCAGTAGCTTCATTGCTCTTCTTTGGAGCTGCTACAGCCCCTCAGTGGCCTTCTTGTGTCAAGGTGCCCAAAACTGACCCAATATTTCAGGTGAGGCCTCACTATTGCCGAATACAAGGGGACAATCATTTCTCTAGTCCCACTGGCCACACTATTTCTGATCCCGCAGTGTTTGCACTGTGCATCCTGCTAAGAAAGTTATATTCCTCAAGACATCTTTTGTGGTCATCCAGGATAAGCAGTTATACCTGATGCTCAGTTTAGCATCAATTTAACATACACAATTAAAAAACCTCTCTCCAGTTAGTTCAGTGCAATCATCCCTGAAGACCAGGCTTAATTTGACCAAGCACTGCTGAGCGTAGGTGAAAAAAGCTGTCAGGTCATGCTCAGCTTCTATGCTGCCTCACCTGTTGGTCAGGTTACTTCCCCACGAGATGAACAAGTTCATGGATAAACCCTGACAATCCACTGGCACCACCCTCTCTTCAGGGACATCGCCTTAGAAAGCATTTTCCAGGAATCTCCGTTCTAAAATTTGCCCAACAAACTCCTATTTCCATACACTTACCTGTAGAAGCCCTGGTTATCATATGCTATGTTGGTCGTGTCGTTGAACGTGGATTTATTCCTGAGTTTCTTATTGTTGTTATTGTTCCTTCCCTTTAACCCAAAGTAAGCAGCTTGCATGTGTTCTAGCTCTTCTCCTCTGAGCTGGTACCACAGTTGCATATCTCTGTGAATAGAGCAAGTGTTGAAATACATTACTGTGGAGAAGGGTTTCTACCTAGCTACAGCCCTGCCTCAATGGAGCTTAAATCTAAATCTAGGGTTGCTGAAGACAGCAGTTCAACACAAACTGAACTTCAAGGGTAAAGTAATCCTCCAGACACTCAAATACTTAAGGTGAAGGGTTCTTAAACATCATTGAAATATGTGAAATATTTCTATGTTATTTTAATATTAGAATAATAGTGATAAAATAGGTAATATTTTAATATTAGACTATATTCATATTTCTAGTGTTATTTTCAGTATTACCCAGCACTCCTCCAAAAATAAGCAAGCAAGCCAGCAAGCAGACAACCAAATGGAAAGAGCAAATTTCTTCTGAGCACCTGTGGGTTATTTAAAGTAACACAGCCCCAAAAAATACATCCATTTGATTCAGTGATTTGGAGACTAGAGGTAAAAGGTAAAAGCACTTAAGGATAAATTGTCTTAGAAATGGAGGAGGCAGCTAATGATGCCTTTGATAAGAGCAAGGTTTATTCAGTTGCCTTCTGGGTTTCCTTTTGGAAATGTTCAAGGTGCTTGTCTTCCGCTTCCTACACCTGTGGGGCAAAAAAACATTAAAAACTCATGGTTTCTTGTATTGTTTTTAAAAGAAAGCTAAGATTCACATAATGACAGACATTCACAGAATATGTTGAGCTGGAAGGGACCTTTAAAGGTCATCTAGTCCAATCCCCCTGCAGTGAGCAGGCATATCTGCAACTAGAGTGGGGAGTGCTCAGAGTCCCATCAAGCCTGACCTTGGATGTCTGCAGGGGTGAAACTTCTGCCACCTATCTGGGCAGCCTGTTACAGTGATCCACCACCATCACACTAGTCAATGGGACAAGATTAAACTGTGAGGATTGTTAGTGCTTATTTGGTGCCATTTCTGCCTCTCACGATGCAATCCTGCTCCTACCAAGTGACGAGGCAGCTACATTCATGCCATAGGACAAGGTCACCGAGGAGGCTGAATCATGAGGGTTTTAGCAGTCTTTGTCCTTTTTCTTTCCAAACACAAGGAGAGAACATAAGCTGGTACTTCAATGATCATCACACGGATCTCTTGTAATACAAGTTTGTAGGCTGAGCTGATCTATTCTAGTAGGGTCTACTAGAGAAATCAAAAAGAGTAGATGGGCAGACATGAAAAGCTAAAGGCAAGAGAGTTAGCATTCTCCTTCCTCCACTGTTACAGACCACCTTTTCTTTCAGAGATGGTCTAAAAGCCATTTAACTAATCCCCTACCGAGTAGTTTCATTTTTCATTTAGTTACTGATCATGCAGCTTCTCTTCCAATTTATGCTTTGTGCATCCAAAAGTCCATTCACTGTTTCCAGCTGCTTCACCAAAGAGACACAGTGTCCCTAGTTCCTCCCCTCAGGAGTGGGACTTAGTCATGGATGGGCTGGGTTGGAGAAGCTCCTTCAGGAGGTGGAGGAGGCACGACAGAGAGCAGCATGGAACCAAGAAGCACAGGGCTTCATTTTATGCCCCAATGAGCGAACCAGTTCAGAAGGCTTTTTCTTTGGTAAGAGAAATACATCAAGTCATCAAAGTCATATGAGTGGCTAATTTTGACAAAACATCATGTGAAATAGAAAAAAAAAAAGACTGTGATATGAGTAGTCTTCTCAAAAAGAAAATTGCCTGTCAAGCCTTTCACTTCAAACATTATTCCACACTATCAGTGACGACCTGGCATTATAAGTGACATCAGAGGTGTTCTGTTTTGCCTCATTAAATCCTTTCACGGAACAGGAAAAGGCTGAGGTGCTTCATGCCTTCTTTGCCTCAGTCTTTAACAGTAAGGCTAGTTGTTCTCTGGGCACAGAGTGCTCTGAGCTGGAAGATAGGGATGAGGAACAGAATAGGCCCTACATAATCCACGAGGAAATGGTTATGGCTCTAATTCACAAGCTGGACACAGGATTACACCCTAGAGTGCTGAGAGAGCTGGTGGATATGGTTGACAAGCCACTTTCCATCATCTTTCAGCAGTCCTGACTAACCGGAGATGTCACGATGGATTGGAGGCTGGCAAATACACTTATCTTCAAGAAGGGCTGGAAAGAAGATCCTAGTAACTACACACCAGTTAGTCTTACCTCAGTGCCAGGGAAGGTTATGGAATGCAAAATCTCAAGTGCCATCATGGAACAATTAAAGGTTGTATGGGTCAGCATGGGTTCATGAGAGACAGGTACTGCTTGACAAATTTGATCTCATTCTATGATGAGACCTGCTTAGTGGATGAGGGAAAGCCTGTCGATGTAGTCTACCTGGACTTGAGTAAGGCCTTTGACACTGTCCCCCCGCAACATCCTCATGAATAAACTGACTGCTCGTGGCTTAGATGGGCACATACTCTGTTGGGTGAAACACTGGCTGGAAGGCCAGAGTTGTGGTCAATGGAGTTAAATCCGGTTGGCAGCCAGTCACAGGTGGTGTCCCCCAGGGCTCAGTACTGGGGCCACTCCTGTTTAACATCTTTATCAATTACCTTGATGGCATTGAGTGAACCCTCAGTGTGTGTCGAACTGCTGGAGGGTAGAAAGACTATACAGAGGGACCCGGACAGACTGGATCAGTGGGCTGAGGCTAACTGCATGCATTTCAATAGACCCAAGGGTCGGGCTCTGCACTTTGGTCACAATAACCCCATGCAGCACTACAGGCTGGGGGAAGTGTGGCTGGAAAGCAGTCTGGCTGAAAAGGACTGGGGGGTTCTAATTGACAAGCAGCTGAATATGAGCCAGCAGTGTGCCCAGGTAGCCAAGAAGGCCAACAGCATCCTGGACTGNAAACAAAGCTGGTGAAGGGTCTGGAGGAGTGACTGAAGGAGTTGGGACTGTTTAGTTTGAGGAAGAGGAGGCTGAGACCTCATCACTCTCTGTAACTACCTGAAAGGACTCTGTAGACAGGCTGGTGCTGGTCTCTTCTCACAGGTAATTAGCAACAGAGGGAAGGGCTTCAAGCTGCAACAGGGGATGTTTAGACTGGGCATCAGGAAAATGTTCTTCACAGAAAGAGTGATCAAACACTGAAACTGGCTTTCCTGGGAGGTGGTTGGGTGGACATGTTCAAGAGTCACTTAGATGTGGTGTTAGAGGGGTAGAGTTTAGGGGTGAACTTGTACAGTAGGGTTAATGGTTGGACTCGATGATCCAAAGGGTCTTTTCCAACCTGAATGATTCTCTGATTCTGTACAACAGAAAATCTCTATTTTTGGTTGTAATCAGGCATTGAAATGCCAGAAAATCTTCTGTAGCAGAAGACTTTGGATGGATGTTATCATGAAGAACAGCAGCCACCAGATGTGGCTGTGTAGACACCCTGCACACTGTGTTTTAGAAAAACAGGCTGGGTTGGTAAATGCTCCTTCTTCCCAGGCTTGTTTATAACCCTTTTCACTGACTGGTGCTGCAAGACAGAAGACAAAATCCTATGTCCTTCCAGTAGCATTTTGTGATAGCTTTAAGCAAGTTTTGCAGACATTGAGAGTTTTGATGGCTTCAACATAGGTGGATTAATTTTCCCAGCAGTGTTCAAAGAAAGCGAAAGAAGAAGAAAAGCGAGAGAGAAGGGAAAATGCAGCAAATAATAAATAATTTAAGGAGAGAAAGAGTGGGCCAGCAAATGAGGCTTGTATGTTCCGCTTCTGTGTAATCCTGGGTAAATCCAGATCTGCCAAAGTCATCTCAGATTAACAGACTTTAGGTGCCTAAACATTCTGGAATTCCAACTGTTTCTATGCTCAAAGCCTGACTTAGAAATTAAGGATGTTAAGTAATTAACATCGTTACAATGTTGTGACCATTCCGCCCTTTGAAGCTCTCTGCTATCACAGCAATGGGCTCTGCATGATGTAGAGTCTCATGCCAGTTTTTAGAACTCTTTTTGACATACCTTTGAGTCCTCCTCCTTTCACTCTTCTTCATGCACTTGATAAGACAACACGTTACAAAAGCCATGGACATCAATAGGATTACGGCGCAGCTCACGATAGAGGCAACCACCGCGACCTTAAATCCAAAAGTCTCATACCTGGATATGGCTGCAGCGAAGCAAACAGAAATGTGACTCTAACATCAAACCATGAATTTTTCCTTCACATTTTCATCAAACAATGCTAAACACCACTTGCTTGGCCCTTCTGCTAACAGCAGTTCAGAGAGGACCTCCACATTAGCACATGTCAGAGTATGCTTCAGCCTCAGATTAACCTATTGAAAAATCTCTTGTTTATAAGCTACTCCTGAATTGTTCACAGGTATCTCACCACTATGATTAATTAAACACAGTGTCTTTAGTGCTGTGGTAGGGAAAAAGCACAGCTCTGTCAGCATAACTAATGCAGATGAGCTCCTAGAAGCAATTGTGAACAAGGTCTGGAGCTGCAAACCCAAACATTGGTAGGGTCAATGGTTTAAGGAAGCCCTCTAGCCTGCCTATCTGTCAGGTCATCCTCTGATTGGGGATGGAATAAGGGACAGTATTGGCAGGGCTGGGTACTCAAAGGCTGGCTGATGCTGGAAGGGACGTCTCCAGACAAGAGGAGAGGGAACATGATGTGGCACCACTAACGCCAAGCTCTGACAGCTCATCTGGGACACTGAACACATCTTGCATCCAAACTCATCTAGTCCTTCCAACACCATGATGATCACCATCAAGAGTGGGTCAGCTGAGCCCCACACAAAGCACTACATTTCTGCAGCCTCTGGAGGGAAGGATTTATCTCCTTTTTCTGTGAAGGGATCCCTCAAATGAGAGAGAAGAGCTGAGTTTGTGAGAAAAAAATTCAGTGTCTCAACGAGTTGTTCATCTACTGGTGATCTACAATTAGACTGAAACTGTCAAAGCTGAGACATACCACATTTTGCCTGGACTTACTCCAAACAAGTGTGGAAGGCAGTTAATACTGTGGCCATTCTGAGATGATTTGTCAACCAGGTGACTCTCACATATGGCTGCCCACAAGCAACACGCTTGAACTGCTCACAAAGTATTTCCAGGTTTCTTTCATGGCATAAAATATCTTCATAGCAGAAGGCTAGGAGATTAGATGGTTTGCAGATACAGCCACTGGTCATATCTGTGCACTTTCTAAAGAAGGGTATGGCTTGTAACTACAGAGAAGCAGGTATTCTGGTGCAATGCTACAGGAGGCGGGGATGGGGAATAAGGCACAAATCCCACCAAATGTTTTCTGTGTCACGATAACAGAGTGAGGACACTTACGGAGCAAAATTACAGCTGAAGGAAACTGAACTTGTCTTTTCTCTCTAGAATGAACGTTGTAGGGGAAATAAATACAGCACAGCCCAAAGGGGTGGGAAATGCTTTGGAAAGAACCTTACGCTTGCAGGAGGGCACTTCAGCTGTCCACTGGGTACTGTTCCCTTTCCAAACACATGTGATGAAGCCTGGTCCCTCCAGCTGGTGCTCAGCAGAGCACTGGAACGTTATCACTGTTCCCAGGGCTGTGCCATTGCCGTGGATGACCTGCAGCATGCCAAGCTGGGGAGGGAAGACACGGCCACACTGCCCTGCAGAATAAAAGCAAAGTGAGACAATGCAGCTTCTGAGCCAACGGCCAAGGTCCTCCAGTTTCATTGTGAAGAGATTGTAAATCAGCCCAAATTAATGGTCAAAACAAAGAAGAGCCCGGGGGTGAGAGATGCTGACTGCTCTGCCAAGTCACCAGCCCAAGGCCAAGCCCCCTGTCATGCCATTCAGCAGCTCCACAGACCTGATCCCTGCACAAAGCATGGTTTACTTGTGCTGTGACATGATCTGCTTAGACTGGCACACATTACAGGGTTTTTTTTTTCAAAAAAAGAGTCATTCTATGAGTGGGCTCCTATGGGTTCCTGTCTCATTTCACTCTGGGTATGGAATGAAGCACTCACCTTACTGAGAGGTGAGCACTTCCATGCTGAGAGGGATCACCACACAGCTTCTTCCCATAAGAATCTGCCAAGATCTAATGGCCTGGTAACATTATTTCACCATTTTGGTCTCCTTGGTAGCATCTTTACATCACCCTACAGAAACTCCTACCATTCCACAGCACTTGAGAGACTGCTAGACTTGGCTTAAAAGAGCTAGTGGGTTCAAAAGCCACAGGGAAGGAAGAGAGAGACAGAACACAACTACATTAAACTGATCTACGTTTCCAAGTGCTTTATAGTGCAGCACTCATTTGCAGGACATATGTTTTTGTTGTTTCTACTGGTCTGAGGAACCCAGCTTGTCTCATTTTGGTCCCATGTCAGCCACTGACTTTATACAAGGAGTGGTGTTGTCACAACACTCCGTGCTTTGTGCTCATATTAATAGATTAATGATTAAGCCAACACAAAAATCCAAATACACTTCAAAACCAACCATCAGTACCTTTTCCTGGCTCTGCACTTGTGCATGGACAGGATCTGGAAGCTTTTTTGTGTAATGATTTCTCTTAACATTTACTAATGCTTCTGCATTAGAGTCCCCCTTCCCCTTCTTCCACTGCAGAAAAAAAACTACCCAAAAATCAATAAAAGAGAATATATCTTCCCACACTTAAAAGCAAAAGAAGTACTGAGTTTTATAGCTTTGTTGAGAACATCTTGACAAAATCACATGTTGATAGCAAATGTATTTTATTGTTCATACTAAACTTGCCCCTGGTCACTAATTAACCTTAAGCTCCTGCGATCAAACTGGTAGTAGTTTACTACCTGTCTTAAACCCAGATTGTTTGGAAAACAATCCCAAACAAATCTCAGAGAAAGGCCTAACAAAAGTCACAGTGACAATTACTGATCTGACCTAGTAAGTAGTAAATCTGTACCAAGGACTGGCTGTGGAAAACAGGCCTGTCTGAATTCCACGCATGTTTGCTCCACCACTTACTTCTGTTCCCTATGACAGCAGCAGTTCGCCTCACTGAGAGCCGGTATTTTCTAGAAGGTTGTTTCCCTTCATCTCTTGACCTTCTTTCTAGCATCCTGCCACTAGACTACATGGGATACGTGTCTCGAACAACCTTCCTCCTCACTTCAAAGGAGTCCTAGGAGTTTGGGCTTTTCTTTTTAGTCATGGGAAGCCAGAGGCTTAACATGAAAAACCATTGTCCTACACAGAATTAACTACATTTTTGCATTTTACACTTTTGGGGCTATTTTTAAATACCAAAACATGGCAACACTTGCAGCTGCACAAGATGCAGAAACTCATTCCAAGCCATTTCTGATACAATGTCCATCTGCTCAGCCACTGCCACAGGCCTCAGTAGATGCTTCTAGTAGACTCAGCAGTTTACCGGGACTCTGCTCTCCAAAAAGCTGATCATAGAATAATAGAACCATCAGGGTTGGTACAGACCTCCAACATCATCACGTCCAACAGTCAAAAATTTTTCCTTATGTCCACTTCCCCTGGCACAACCTGAGGCCATTTCCTCTCATCCTATCACTAGTGACTTAAGAGATCAACCCCTTCCCTCTCTACAACATTTGGCACTGGACCCTGCCATTCAAGACATACTGGATTTAATCCAGCACTGCCATCTTGAGCAGTACCTGCAGCTGCTGCAGGTGCCCTTGGTCATGAAAGTATATGCTGAGGGATTAAACTACCTGACCATCAGTGACCTTGGCAGCATTATTTCTCAGCCATGGACTTGAAAATATTTTGCTTTACTACAAAGCACTGAGGAGATTTCTAAGAGCCAAAGTCCCATGAAGCCATGGGTATTCCTCTGCTTTGGCCAGTTAAGCATCCCCAAAACTGGGGCAGGAACCCCACAGGCTCATCTTAATGAAGCTAACAAGAGTTAACTTCTGACAGCTTCTTTCCATCACATTCCTCAGTCCAACTCCTGCATTTCAGGTACCTATATTTGGCCAAAGCAGAAACACTATTTCTTCTTCTTCTGAGAGCTTTCACAACACAAATTCTTCCCACAAAAGGTGAAACATGAGCCATGTCACTCCTTTGGCTCTTTACAGACACTATGGAAAGGCACAGATGGATTTTTGCTGTGAGGATTTTGTGATTTCCACTGAGCTCAGATTTAATAGCTATGGATAAAATCTGCTCTAATTTGTACCCACAACAGTCTTCTAATAATTCACTTTCCAAATCTCTCTTGTAAGCTCAACCACCCTTTACAATTAACTCTCTGTAATGGTTTTGTGTTTACTTGTTGCATTCACTTTTCTGCTCCATTGATTTTATCCGACTAAATCTAATACAGTGAAGAACTTGAAAATGCATTTTTACGCTATTATATTTTTGGTTTGGGCTGAAGTTAAGTGTTCAAAGCTGTGTTGCCTCCTGAAGTCAAATACACATACTGCCTAAACCCTTGTGCTGACCAAATTTGCATCTTGATTTCTGGGTGTTTTTTGTGAATATCTGGAAAGTCTCGTGCAGATTTTGGTTTGCAGTAGCTGTTAGCACTCAGAAATACAACACTGAATAACCCCCCTGCCCCAATTATTTCTCATGTAGCTTCAACAATAGCTGCACCTTAGACCCCACAGAATCACATCTGACAGTCATGCCTAAAGCTGGGTAGGAATGAATATCAGCCACTATCAGCCATTTCTACATAGTTTCTAATAAACATGAAAACTCATTAGGTGAACTTTAGGTTTGATTTGTTTCATAGCATGGTTCCTAGACTTCTTGTCTGCACCTCCTGTTTCTCCTTGCTGTGGGTCTCTACATCTCCACAGCCTCATGTTTTCCTTACACTGCCAGATGCCAGCTACAACTACCAAGCTCAACAAGAAACCTCTGAAACACCCCTGTGAAGTACAGGCTGGAAACATTTTTCTTTATTTTATTTTGAAGTCAAACACTGTAAGTCATGAAGATTCTCTGCTTTTTCATTTTACTCATTGCAAAAGACTAAGAAACTGTCCCATCTCCTGCAAGTACTTACCAACACTTCGCATCAGCAATACTGAGCCACGATGACCATTGGCCAGTCAAGGCCCTACAGGATTCAAAGAGCCAAACTCCTTAAGTTTCTGCAGCTACTTCTTATAAAGCAAGAGCTGCTATATTTCTTATACCTTTCTTGCTTTGCTAAATGTTTAAAAGGATATCCAGGGTTCAAAAAAGTATCTCAATCTGATGTTGTCTGCCAACATAGAATGGCACTAACTAGAGCTAATAAACAGATTGTTTCATATGACAAATAACTGTTCTCAAGGTGAAGACACCAAAGCAGATCGGACTCCATCAATTTGCCCAAGCATCTGGGTCAGAAATAGCCACAGACATAATGCCCAGGTACTGAAAAAGAGAGAGTGAGGCAAGAATTAAGACCAAATAATCCTCGTGCACAGCCAGGATTATCAGTGCTGCCAAATCAATTTGTCAGAAAGGGTTACCATATGGTTTCACTGTCAGCAAACCATGGATTTACATTTTGCTGGTAAGAAAACAGCAATGAGGGAGCAACCTGGGCACACCTGCCCATTAAAAACTTCCTGTGCCACTTCTGTAGAGATAAAAAAAGAGAAAAAAATCAAATACATTGCTCGACTGGATTTCAAAATGCTCCAAACTGCAGCAATAATTACTTGAAAGCATGTTATCAAGGCTGCCACTTGCTGTTTGTATAGAAAGGGAGCAATTTGTGACTTCACCTGATTACTCCCATGCACATGTTAACTCAAGCCTTTGCACAGCTTATTTCTTTGGCTTTTTAATGCAGCTGGAACACAGGAATAACCAGATGCCAAGAAGGGTCAGAACATTAGGTCCTACAAACACTGTGGAAAATAAACACACCAATATGATTTCTGCACATCTACTGCAGAAAGAATTGCATGAAATTGGTGGCTCTGAAGGCAGAGCATTGACCATCCCAGCAGCTTTACAGAAGAGCTCTTGAAAAAACTCCTCACTGTGCCAAACAAGCAAAAGAAAAGCAGCTAGAAGTGAGATGTGAAATAAAGCAGATGGAGTGAAGCATCTTTTGTGAGTGAAACCGCCTGGCCCTGCAATGGTCCCTATGTGACCATGCCTTCGCTCCCTTGCAGAGCTGGCCATGGATCCTGCCAGGGCTGGGCTCTCAACTGCATGATGTACCACAGCAACAAATGACTACCAGGAGGAACTAGTCCTCCCACCAGAAAATTCCAACCCTGGCATGGCTTTTTAAGAAATTAAGTGTTAAACATGACACCAACCCAGCAGGAAAAGAGCAGTGGGGAGCTTGAACAAGGTCCCCAGCTGTGGGGCAGCCATAGGGAGGTGACCTCTGGGGATCTCCTACTGCTTGGGGCCACCAAGTAATGATCTGTCTAAACTTTTTCTAACAAAAGCCCACAGCAGCAATGGCATAATTTGAATTTCCTACTTATTTCACTGGTTTCTGAGATAGTGGAAAAGTATTTCTGAGAGACTGGATACTCTATAAAGTTACACAAAGTCACCCAGTCAGCAATTCCCCCTGGTCAGTCCCATGAAGGAATGATTTGGGCAACTATAGATAGTGAAGCTTTAAGGTACCTGTGGACAACACCTGTCCGAAAAGAGATGTAACTTGCTGACAGTAAGTGGGTCTTGCATCTGCCTTAATTCAGCATTTCCAAAGGAAAATAACCCCTACAGAACATTCTGGATTTCTACCGAAAATGAATTTTAAAACTGTGAAAGATGGAATTCAATTTCTGATCATCCTCACAGGCCACCACTGAACACTCATGACCTAAACAGTTTATTCTCCTGCAGATAAGGAATTGCTATCCCTGGACATGTTCCACAGTCATAGAGATCTAGAGCTTAGGGACACGGTTTAGTGGTGGCCTTGGGCCAGTCAGGTTACTGCTTGGACTAGATGGTCTTGAAGACCTTTTCCAACCAAAACGATTCTATGATTCTCTGATCCCAGGAACTTTTCTCTGATCCCAAGAACCTACTCTATTGTAATTCTATTGTAGAGGGTTTCAAGCAATTTTAACCCATGTAAAATGCAAGCGAAACATCACTTGAGTGCCACACTAGGGGTAGATGACAATGTGCACAATCCACTTCTATTTCAAACATCAGTGATGTCTAGGCTTGGTGCAAAATGGCTCTGAGATCTTTCATGTTACCCAATCAACAAAGGATTCGTTCCAGTCACCAAACTGCCCTGAGATAAGAGCTCATTGTCACCTACAGGAAGGTTTAGATCCTATAAGGATCCCTGCAAAACCTTTTTCGTTTTACTCCACAGAGCAGACCTTTTACCTTTGTTTTCAACACGTAAGCAGATCCAGTTTATACTGAATCTGAAAGCCAAGTCTGTGAGAAAACCCAGTTAGTGAGAAAGTCACAGTCTTCAGGCTTCCCTTGACAATCATCAAAGTTCTGTCATCAAAATTAAACATTTTAGTGGGCAAGATTGAGGTTTTACTGCTTCTTGCAGATGACAAAATTAAAACAGAGAGAAACCAGCAGGAGTGTTGTTCATAAAGCTCTGGATCTACAGACTGACTACACTAATGACTGGTGTCCCTGGTGACTCCCATAGAGCAAATAGGAGAGCTGGGTAGAGCTAATCTCAGGAAATTTAAGAGCAAAGGATAGAAAATTATTATCTTAATACATCCCATGGAAAAGTGAGTCTGAACACAATGTCCTGGTAACATCAGGCATCTCCTTCCTGCTTTTAACACAGTTCTCGGTAGTCTATTTAATTGGCACTAGATGGGGCAGAAACTCAGCTCTTCACTACAAAACTGGCCCTGGAGAAACCTAAAGAAATCCTTATCCATATTTCCACAGGGAAAGCACCAATCTGTTAGAAGCCAGAGATGGAGGAAGGATGAAGGATGCAGTACCAGACAGTTTGATAGGGCAGAGGCTGCTGCTCGTGACTCTAAGCTAGGTATCATTGAGAAACAGAGCTCAGCCCACTGGTGTGTTTGGCCCCTGCACAGGGTTATCTGACTGCAGCAGCTGCTGGTCTGGTTTGTGGCAGGCAAACACATCAGGGTGAGGAACGTTGCCAGTAACAGCAGTAAGAGCAGATGTCCTTAAGTGATGCACTTGGTGGCAGCCTCTCACTTCTGCGAGATGTTGACAGACTGGGTAAGGCATCAGTGGATGGCAGAAATCCCTGCTGGTGGGGGGAACACTGCACTCCCTTGACCAAGAAACGTTTGAGCAAAAGCATCCAGAGTTGGCCAAACCTCCTTCAGGCATTAGAAATTCATACCCAATCTTGAATTTCAACTGCACCATGAATTCTTGCTACTTGATGGCTACCAAACAACCCCAACACACAGGAATGGCATTTGCAAAGCACCCATTTGTACAGAATAGAAACATTTTAAAATCCTTTCTCTTTGAAACTCTGTTCTTGTTTAAAGAGGTACCATTGAATGCAGGTCTCTTAGTTTTCTAGGAGAAACTCCAACCATCCTGTTAAACAAAATCCACATGATGTGGCTTCTGCAAGTCTGTCTTCCTTCCCAATAGCAAACTGAAGCTCTTCCTGTGCTTGGGCTGCTGCGTTAAAGCTGCTAAAGGCATCTCAGAGCTGTGACCTGACATTCACAAATGTCAGCAAGAACTTCTGTGAATAATTGTTTTTTTTAGACTCCAGTCTGAACGAGGGAGCAATAGCACATAATTTATTATGGTGATAGAAATCATTCACAGGCTGAGAAACCAACAGCCAGATTGGAAAAAAAAAACCCTTCTGAGTAGTTTTATTGCTTTTTATTTTTCTTCTTTTTTTTTTTTTTCTCGTGGGTTCAGCTTTTCTGTTCCTGGGCTTTACTCACTGTCACACATTCCATAGACTGGCAAGGGAAACGACAGCAACCTGCAGGGCTGTAGTTGTGTGTGAAAGTAATGCAGGATCCTGCCAGGAGCCACCTGAGCACAGCAATGATTAACAATAAACACATCTGCTTTCAGCATCCCTGCCCATAGGAATTAGTGAACAATGGCACCAAGATTGCCAGAGTGAGGACAAGGAACCAGTCCATCATGTTTACTTTTTTCCATTAGAAAAGTCAATGATTGCAGGCCAGTTCGATGTGGAATGACAAGTAGCTTAAGCAAGTACATGCAAAGGTGGCAGCCCCATGTTTTTTGCTTTCCTGCATTGTACAGGTCTAAGAAACTAAGATCTGCATCAGATAATTCAGCTACATCACTAGAAGCTTTTGGAGGGGAAAGGATGATCCCTGATTTGCATTTAAAATGAGTGAAAAACCTAATCCAAATCTGTATGCCTATATTCTCAGTATATATTTCTGTATTCTATATTTCTGTATTCTCCTGAAGAGGAGGAATACAGAAGGAGGCCTCTGGAGATAGATCATCTACTCCAACCCCCCTGCTTGAACAGGATCACCCAGACAAGCTATGACAGGAGTAATTCAGACACAAAACCTGCCCCATGCAACAATTTTAGCCACCACAGCCCAAAATTTTGTCCCAAACACTCAGGTTTTTGTATACCATTTTTTCCCTTCACCTAACCTGTCTTCTGTCCCCATTTCACCCCTCCTCAAAAGCATTCCAAATCACAGACCCTTGGCTTAAGCAACCTGTACCTGGGAGCAGCACTGGCTTTATTTCACCCCAGAAAGAGTAACTTAATATTCATTTCCAGCTCCATTAAAGGAGAAACAAGCAGTTAACGCATCCTCTATTCCTACCAGCTGCTGCTGCTTCAGGTTCCACTGATGGAGCCATGCTAGTGACAGCACTGCCACTCCTAGAAGCCTGGGGCTGTCGGGCCAGCACCTCTGCAGCAGACACATTGCCTGTGCTCTGCTGGCAAAAGCCTGCACCAGCAAAACTCCACCTCCAAGACCCTCAGCAGATACAGGAATTGATTTATTTTGGTGAGCACTTGCTCATTCTGCAGCTTGTGCATTTCTCACTGCCACCTTCAAGCAAAGTGAGAGAGGCAGACATCCAGCAAGATTGCAAAATCATCTCTCTGTCAATCTCAGGATCCACTGAGCTAGTCCAAACTGCTTCTTGGGATAACACGCTTGCTCGGCTATGCCTGCAGCAGAAAGACAGCATGTCAATAAAATGCCTCAGTGGAAATTATTGACTGTCCTACATGTTGGCTTGGCTCCGTCAAGCACTAAAGACAAGGCTGTGTAGGGCTAGGCAGGTAAAACATCCATGGCAATCAGAACTGAAGATGAGTAGTGCTAGATCCAGAACAGCTCTGAAATTCTTTCTGTTTTAGAGTTGTAGGTGTGCTCTGGGAGGCTTTGCTTTCTCCTGGAAACGTCCAAAGACCTCCTGGCTGAGCCACTGTGGAACAGCCCAACCATGTGGGTCCCTTAGAGTGGACCATGTTGCTGGTCACAACTAAACCTGGAAGAGCTGGGCTATCAGCTGTCATATGGGTTGTTTTCTCTCTCTGTTTTGAGGCCACTGTTTGAGTTTTGAAATATCAACGTTTTCAGCACTTAAGGTTCAGCTCACTTAGTTTCCCAGCTGAAGTGCTGAAGTCTAGACATAATTAATCTATAACCTGGGTAATTTAAGAGTTGCTAGGACAAAGCATTGGAGAATACCACAGGGAACAATCCTGCACCGGGGAGGACTGTGCCAGAAGACCTAATAACTCTTTTCCTTCTTTATTTTGTACTGTTCTAGAATTTTTATGATAAGCACAAAAATCCTTCCCTTAGAGCAATAGCAATGCTTGGTGCAAACACCTGATGATGAAGACTAGCAAGTCACAGGACAAGAGATATAACCCATTAGCTGAAATGCTGCAAATGTCACTTCTGGTACCTTTGCTTTCATCTCTTGAGAGAAAAATGAAAGAGAAATAACCCTGAAGGAACCAGAGGCCCATATATTCCAAGCTGTGTTGTGGTCCGTCTTGTAGAAATTGGAATTTGGGATGTTTTCTTCCCCAGCCTAAAAACAGAGTTGCATCTCAGGATCGCGGGAACAAGGTGAGGAACCTTTTTGCAGCCTTTCTGCAGAGAAGCAGGGCTCTTGGCTTTGAAGAACAATGTTTCTTTTCCTTTCCTGGCAGAGCAGCTCTGAGTTCTCATGACATGACTGCACCATTTCCGCACTGCCAAGGAAACACACTTCAGAAGAAAAAAGTGGCTCATAACAAAGAAACAGACACCTGAAGTCATGCCACGAGTCCAGCCTGGTACCTACCTCCCACTATGGCCACGAACAGTCCCCAGAATCCAACCAAACAACGAGCAGTTTGTGTCTGTCCTAAGCCATAGATCAAATCTCTTCCTTTAAATGGTACCTGCTAGATAATTTCTACCATGACTTGGTGTGGAGGTACCATTCGGTGTCCTGCAGCACACTTCCTTGCCTCAGGTAGCCTGTCTTCTGACCTGCTTTGGGAAGGCAGAGGGATGAAGCAGAACCAGAGACCTGCTTGTTTCTAATGTGGCGTAATGATGGGTCCTGTTGTGTTCTGTGTTTCCTTCTTACCTTTCTTCTGCCTGTGGCTGTGCCAAAGTGTTCGTAGATGCATCTATCTATATACAGGGATATCTGCTGCCCACTATGAAAAAGCCACAGGGTTGCATTGAGGAAGGAGGGAGAAATCAGCAAAACACAAGGTACTCCTCAGGAAAAAAAAAGGGACAAATTAACCCTGTAAAAGAGAGGGACAGAGTATCCAGCTTCAGCAATATGGAGACTAAAATTAATGATACGTCTTCACTTCTTTTTCCTAAACCAAAGAGCCCCCAGTGTAATCTGAGCAGCTTCAGAAGCACCAGCGTCTCACTGGCAATGCAGCAGCTCAGCTGAAAACAGCACCCTGTTTCTTGCAATAAGGAAGGTGCTTGGGTCACCACCAATGAGTGTTTCAGGATATCAGAGGCTTTTCTAGATACTATAATGACCCTGGGAAGAGACAGTCAATGAGTATCAGTCCACAGTAAACTACTAAGAGAGAGGCAGTAATACCGTAATGCTGTTGTGACAGCAAAACCAGCATGGCACAATACAGAACACACAAAAACATCTGTGTCATTTGTAAGAGGCTAAACTGAAGAAAGCTGCTTCTCTACTTCATAATGTTTGCTACACTTTTCCCCCACCCCATGTTCCTGCTCTGCATGTTTACCCTTCTGATATGCACAACGCATGAGTAACACATCCACCATCCCAAGGTGTCAGGCTCCCACAGCTCCTTTTGCAAGGATGTTGATCAATCTCTTTGAGCTCTGGTTGTCCCACCCCCCCGACCAATATGAGAGAGAAAACAATCCTCAGGAAAAGCAGAGGGTGGTTGAAACATTCACAGATGTGTTTCAGGAAGCTGTAAGACTCTCCAAGTGCTACAGGCACTAGGCTGTGCCAAGAAACTTCTCTCTTACTCAAGCATTAACTGCAGTGGAAACATTGCCACGCTTTTTTGTTTGTTCATCCTCTACAACAGGACCAGGTGAGGGAGTTAACCTGTTGAATTCTTTGTTGGCACCCAGAAATCTTATGGGGGGTGGGGGGGGAGGTTGGGGTGGCCCTCAGTCAAAGCTCTGTGAAGAACAATCACCAGAAAAAACATTATAATGTCCACAGCAGTTGTCATCAGCTTTCTCTGGAGGTTGATTCTCCAGCAAAATTAACAGTCACATTCAAACCAAGCATCCAGAAGAAGAGTTTAATTTAAAAGGGTATGAGTGAGTAGTCATGACTTTAGCTGTCCAAGCCACTGCATGTCCACCAAACTCCAATCATCCACAGTAACCAAGGGATATTCAATGGAGGGTTGAATACCCTGCCCAGAGGGTAAAGGCACTTCCATGAAATAAGAGGAAAGGAAACAGGAGGGGGCCATCTTTACCAGCAACACCTCTGTGTCAAAGCATCTCCTACCACACGTGTAGGAGTGAAGTGCAGGCACGACCAAGCACACGCCCCCCCTTTTTACTCCAGCTCAGCACCCCACATGGAATTCCTGCTCCATGGGTCTGGAGCAGTTGTTTGGAAAAAAAAGAGGTGTTTGCTATTTTAGTTGAAGACAAGGCTGAGAGAAACCAGGCTGGTTGATAACTGGGAGATTAACTGACAATGGATTTCTAGTCTGAATGCTGAATTATTGGAATAATTCAGATTATGTGGATCCCACATTTCTGGGAGTTTTGCCACAGATCTAGATTAGCCTTGGCCAGAGCAGAACCAGTAAGAAGACAGAATGCACCACTCCTAAACCTCCCGTTAATTGTGGGTAAACCCAGCCCCAGAAGAGAATTTGACACAACAAATACAATTTGCCAAACCAACACGATTTTACAAAAGGAAAGAAAGTCAATGAATCAGCAACGGTAGTGTCGCACTGGAGTAACAGGGTCTGCACTGGGGCTTGGGTCACCAATTTGCTCCGTAGGTTGTCCTGCTTGTCATTTTCAAGAACAAGCTGCTCGATTAAATGAAAATTCAATCCACAGTTAAGTGCCTTCGGTGGCCACAGTCTGAAGCATCACTGACTGGACTGCTCGCCCAAACACTTCTTTTCTGGTTTTGATCAGCACAACAAAAGCAGGTCATTGGTAATATCTGCTGGAATGAACTAAACGGCGGGGACGGGCCGAGGAGAAGCTCTCCCTGGGTCTCAGGAGCACCAGCGTTGGAGCAGACCCAGCTCGACGACCCTCTGCCAGCGCTTGTACCGGAGGGCTCAGGATGATGTTACGACATCTGGGAGCAAATTGAGTATCGAAACTGGAGGGCAGACAGAGAAGAGGAAGCAGAAGAGCTCTGGCTGCTCTCTAACCCGCTCCTCAACGTTATCCTCAGTCCGCTGCCTTCGGGATGAGGATTTCTCCTGGGCGAGCAGCAGCTTCCAAAGGACTGGAAGCAGCTCCGGGCTGCTCCTCCGAGCCCTCCCACTCAGCTCCCAGACCTGCAGCCCGGACCGAGGGACGATGAGGGACCGCGAGGCAGCTCCGCACCCCCGCAAGGGCTCTTCCTCGACGGTGGGGGGTGGCTCTGGGGTTGCTGTATGACCCCCTCACCGACACCATGCCCTGGCAGGGGGCGAAAATACCCCGGAGAACCCGCGACATCCCCTCCCCCGGCTCGTACCTGTATATGGGCGGGAGCCGCCGCTCTC
>VZRI01011503.1:59691-72273 GCA_013397515.1 Upupa epops
AACAGGGTGTCAGGTTGACTCTGTTGGGGTCCCTAGGACCTTCTTTTGTCTGGTTGGTTGTGTGTACTATTGGTGTTTTTAGTGTTCTTAGTAAAGAATTGTTGTTCCTTTTCCCAAATCTTTTGCCTGAAAGCCCTTAAATTGAAAAAATTTAATATTCTGGAGGGAGGGAGTTGACAGTCTCCATTCCGAGGGAGACTCCAGCTTTCCCTAACTGATAGCTGTCTTCCCAAACCGAGACATCTCCTCTATCCATTGACCCAGCCTGTCCAGATCTCTCTGCAGCATCTTTCTCTTGGAGAGCAGATTAACACACACACCAGACACCTCCCCCAACTTAGTGTCATCTGCGAATGTACTAAGAGGAGATTTAGTCCCCTCACCCAGGTCATCATAAAGATGTTGTATAGAACTGGGCCCAGCACAGATCCCTTGGGGACCCCATGGTCACTGGACACCAAATGGATGGGGCACCATTCACAATCACTCTCTTTGTCTGGCCATTCAGTGGAGGGTGCACCCATCCAAGCCATGGGCTCTCAGCTTTTCAAGGAGGACACTGTGAAGACTGTGTTGAAAGCTTTGCTGAAGTCTAGGTAGACCACATCCACAGCCTTTACCTCATCCACTTGGTGGGTCACCCAGTCATAGTCCTTGTTAATGAAGTAATTGCCTGCTATCAGGTCTTGTCAATCTCATTTCATAGACAAGGAATGTAATTATTAGGATATTTATGACATCAGGAAGGTATCACTTGTGCCCTGGGATAGGACAAGGGGCAATGGATTCCTGCTGGATCACGGGACATTCCACATCAACAGGAGGAAGAAATTCTTTACTGTGAGGGTGACAGAGCCTGGAACAGGCTGCTCAGAGAAGGTGTGGAATCTCCTGCTCTGGAGACTTTTCAGGCCTGTCTGGATGCCTTTCTGAGTGATCTGTCCTAATTGTGGTCCTGCTCTGGCAGGGGGGTTGGTCTAGATGATCTTCAGAGGTCCCTTCCAACCCATAAGATTCTGTGATTCTGTTTTTCCGAGAGTAGCAAAGTACATAAATATAAAAAAATAGAAAAGTATCTTCCTCCAAGCGAAGAGCCCAGAGTTCAGCTGGCCAAAGCATGTGTAAAGCTTCTGCTCCTACTGGTGGGGACTTTGAGACCTTTGTGAAGGTACCTGTGAACATAGGCAGTGCTTTTGGTGTGTACAGAAGGTTTTCCACTGAAAATTGAAATTCAGGGTATGCTGAGAACAGCTACTGCAGCTCAACTGCCACAAATGGCATCATATTAGCAACTAATATTGAGACTAACTCTGGCAATGACTGAAATAATGGAGAAAAATTTGAGGAAGAGAGAGGAAAAAGTTCATTTACTTTAATGGAAATTCATTACAAATTGCTTTTAATCTACTAGAATAAAATATAAATATAAAATAAAAATATAAATAAACTATATAAAATAAAAATATTTTCAAAATAAAATAATTGCCAGGGAGCTTTCTAAGCTCTGTGGTTACTAGAACACACCATTTCTTGGTTGATTCTTTGCTTTAGTACTTAACATCCAGCATTAAGTGAAAAAGCGGTAAAAATGTGCTCCAAGCATTTTTGGAGACTGTTCACAGCTCAGTGAGCAGTAACTGAATGTGTCCTAAAATCACCCTGAACTGACAACATTTCAGGTGACCCTGTCAAAATGCCACCTAAAAAACACAGATAGTTGAATTTGCAGCTTCATCTTCCTCTCACTCTGCAGAAACAGGCATCTGCTGAGATCTTACAGTCAACAAAGAAAATTACACTTTGAGAAACCAAAGCCCACTTTCTTGTTTCACGGAATAGCAGAATATACTGGGGTGGAAGGGATCTCCAAAGGCCATCTAGTCCAACTCCCCCTACAACAAGCAGGGCCATCAAGGATCAAGACCAGTTTTTTCAGTCAACCCCATCCAGCCTGACCTTGAGTGACTCCAGGGATGGGTCCTCCACCACCTTTCTGGGCAGCCTGTTCCAAAGATCCTTCCTCAGATTCAAGAACTTTTCCTCATGTCCAGCCTTACTATGCCTTTTTCCATCTTCAAACCATGATCCCCCTTCCTATCATTTACTGTCCTTGGGAACAGTCTTCCCCAGCTGCCTTATAATCCCCTTTCAGTGTTTGGAAGGTCACTATAAGCTCTCCCTGGAGTATTCTCTTCAGACTGAACAACCACAACTCTGTCTCATCCTATCCTTTCTAAGACAGGTTCTCCATTCCTCTGAGCATTTTCATGGCTTCCTTTGGGCTTGCTCCAACAAGCCCATCATTCATTTTTGCAACTCTTTACTAAACTGTGTCATAATATGGCATTGGTTCTATTAAAATTTCCCCATCATGCACATTGAACTGTGTAGGAGTTGTTTCACAGTGGTGTCCCACCAGAACACCATCACCACATGTATCACAGCAGCCCGTTATGTGGTGAACACAGCTGCAAATAAATTCTTTTCCTGCAGCTGGACATAGAACAAAAATCCCTGTGTAGTCCTTAGCCAGGAAACTAGATGGTACCTAAGGCTACCATCCGTTATCTGCTGAGGTGTTAGCCCAACAGCTTATCTTCAAATTGACTGCATAAAAGGAAAAGAGCTGTGAGAAGTATTTGACTTGTTGCTACCATTGAACTTGAAAAGTTAAGATTTAAAATATAATTTCCTACAAAAACAAAAGTTATAGGAAAATTCTAGACTTGATGGAACATTACAGTGTCTTTCTTGTAAATTAAACTTCTAATTTAGGAAAAGAAAGAAGGTGTGATAGAAGAGATTTGAGCTGTAGCTGTGTACATAACCATCTGCTTCTTATTCCTTATTTAAACCAATGAGAGGGGCAATTTACTTCCCCCTGGGTTTGTTATTGGAAGATAACTTTAGTATGTCTACTTGTCTGAGTTCATGGAAAGAGACTCATCTGTGAAGAAGAAAGGAAATAAATCATGAAATCCCAAACTACTACTGCACACCATAACTCCTGTGCCAGGGTAACCCATAGTGGCTACGTCAAGAGTGGATCTTCTGCCCAAATTGCTACAGGTAGATTTCACCAGCTTCTTTATTTCCACTGAGGAATTCAGATAAGTTACACCAAAATGTCTTGCTCGGCTGACCCTGCTCCTCCTATGGTGTTATCTTGAATTTTATAGATAGGTTTTAATATGTAATATTATTCTAAAAACACAATAACTTTGCTGGCACAGTTGGTGAAGTCTATCCTGCCATTTCAGTTGCCTATGAGTACCATAAAGATGAGTCTGATGTGGGAACTTCCACTGAGCGCTCTCCCGTGTAAGGTTTTTAAAGCAGTGGGACAAGTTGCCTTGTTTTAACAGACACACAATCTTAGCATCAAAACCCAGACTCTACTGTATAGTCCAAGCCCTGGGAGATGCAGCAAGTAGTATGTGTTAGTCTGCCTTCCCTTCTGCCATCTGACTCCAGTCCTAACTAAACATGAGTAATGCAGAACAGAGCCAAGATTAAACACAAGTCATTGTACGATGAGCAACTCTTCCATGTTGCAAGGAGACTTGAGAGATCTCCAGTCCTCCTGCTTTGAGAGCTGGGGGAACACTGACTTCCGACCATGTTCCTCAGTGCTTTACCCTGATAACATCTGAAGATCTGCATGGTCAGTGATGTCTAGAGTGTTGCGGGCTTTTATTCTCATGATTAATTATCCTTGAAAAGTATTTTTCCTTATTTCTGGTTGCTTGCTTCAAATTCTGTCCCATCTGTTATTCTTCTGCTGTGTAGCTCAGTAAAGAGCCTGTCTCTTCCTCACTGGTGCTAGAAAGTGGTGTTCAGGTCACAGCAAATCCAAGTCCCTCAGCTGCCTCTTCTCATTTCCTTACCATCTTCTTTGTCCTCCAGTCACCTTGCTCCAGTTTCTCAGCATCTCCTCATGCTCCCTTTGTCCAACCCAGGATGTAGTTTTAGAGAAAACAGAGAAAAGTGCAATGTCACACAGGCCTCAGGAGAAACACAAGCAATCACCTGCTACAGCTACTAAACCCCAGTATCATTTACCCAGTATATCCCACAGTCAGATCACTAACAACTGGAAGAGAATGAATTTACTCTTCCTGGTCTCATGCATTGCATCTCTGTCTTAAAAGGCAGCCTGGTTTTACTTCTGCTAGTGAACCTGAAAACACATGGTGGAGCACTCATGCTCCAGCAGATCTCAGAGCAGGAAGAAATGACTGGATAGAGACAGGAGAAAGAATGCGCCAAGGACAATGAT
The DNA here is from genome assembly GCA_013397515.1 of Upupa epops. NCBI lineage: Eukaryota > Metazoa > Chordata > Aves > Bucerotiformes > Upupidae > Upupa > Upupa epops. The sequence continues at coordinate 63,971 of VZRI01011503.1, forward strand.
ATCCCTAAGAGCATAGAGAGACATTCAACCACTTCCAGATGCAGAGCATGATGACACCAACAACAAAACTTCCTTCTAAACGTGTTATTTGCTCGTATTAGTTGCTTAAGATTTATCTCCCGTGCCCCACTACCAAAGCCTGGGAACCAAACTACAGTCCCGGGTCAGAGATCTCAATAACGAGTAGATTAAGCTCAAGGGGGAGAGAAGAATTAATTGTGGGCATTTTTCTTGTCTCTTGACAAACCCACTGCTTTTCCTCACAACCAGCTATGTCACCACTCCAGCAGCTGAGATGTCTGAATTACAGCGGATCCAATTATTTGAATTTCACAACACTTTTCATCAGGAGCTCTGTGGGGTCCACAGGCAGTCAGGTTTCCTTCACTTCTTGAAAAGAACTGGTTGTTCTGAATACTAGGCCACCTTATAAATAGTGATTGTAATCCGCGTTTTTTTCGCTCGGAGCATGCTACCAGTGGTGGATTTTGATATCAGCCATCTCATCAGAAAGCAACAAGGCAGCTGTGAAAGCCTCAGTGTCCTTGGTCCCCTCAGCTTAGGAGGGGGAGGGTGGCTGGCTGAGGACTCAGTAGGGTCCCTATTCCACAAGTAGCACATTACAGGGCAGAAATAATTCCCCCCNGGTACCATCGTTCTCATAGCCATGTGAAAGATTAAGGTGTCCATTTCCAAATGGCTACAATCAAACACACTTGGCAGGCAGGGAGAAGACAAGAATGAAAGAAAAAATATGGGACAAGTAGCAGACTGAGGAGTAAATGGGTCTCTTCCGAAACAACCAAGGGGCTTGGCTGTGTGTTTTCCCTGGAAGAACCACAGGAACTTTGTCCTAAGACAATCAGAAGCATTAAGGTGACAGAGTAGGCTCTGCAGTGCCAAATCCGAGAGACAATGGCTCTGCACAAAGGGACTGAGCAGTGGGAGTGTGATCTCACTCCCCTTTCACACACCAGACAGCTCCTTCTCACTGCTTCAACTGAAATATAAATAAAAGTATTCTGTCACCATCTCATCTGAGCCACCCCTTCTATTCTCAGGGGTGGACATGGCTTTCCCATATCCCTCCGAGGAAGAGCAAGAACCCAAGGAAACCTCCCAGGGGCCTCACGCTGGGAACATTCAGGTAGGAGATGCCCCTCTGGATCCCCCTGCCTGTGCCAGACACCCTAGAGAGTCCTTGTGGTGGAGACTTGGAAGCTGGAATCCTTCCCTGAGCCCCAGATGGTTGGCTTTTAATAGCAGGAGCTACAAAGCCCACCCTTCCATTAATAGATTGAATATTGAAAAGTGCTGGGGTGCAGCTTTTCTGCTCTACTCTGATAAAGCACACAGTGTGCATCGCTCCTAGATACGAGTGCAGCACCAGCAATAAGGCAAAACTGGAGCAGAGAGACATCCAGCTAAGAAGCAGCCTGCAGGCATCTAAGATTATGCTTCTTTGGGGAGGTTTTGTTTTAAAAAAAGAAAGACTTTTTCCTTCAAAAAAACCTGTTTCTTTTTTCTTTAAAAAAAACTTTATTTTTTCCCCTTTAAGAAGTTAGAAACAATCAGTGTTTATACAGTCCTAGTGAATGTGAATGTCCTGTCATGACTCATCTTTTCACCTCACCCAAACTCCAGTTTTCTACCTCCTGGGGTAGCAGGAAAATCTCTGTGAACCATAGTTACCTCAGCCAGACAGCCCAGAGCGACCTGGTAAGGACTGGTGTGCGCAGAGCTGCAAGATGCACTCAAGAACCATTTTCCCCTTTATATCTCCTTCTTGCACTTGAAGAACATTAGAGAGTTGGGATAAGAACTGGAACCTTTTAGGTTGTCTACCCTTCCAGTAAATGCAGAACAAACTAACTCAATTTATTGTTTTTTCCCTAGATGGCTTCATCTGCTGGTCACAGGTTGATTCATACCAGACAGAGTGCTCAGGACCTCACTCATCTTGCATGAACAGAGCAGTAGCTCTATCTGGAGCTCTGTGTGTTTGTGCCAATATATTTTATACATATTTTATGCATGATACATATGTCATATGATTTACATATTAAAAAACATCTGTGCATCTATGTATTTGCATATTTTATGTGTGATATCTATTATCTATTCAGTATATTTTACATGTTCATATATGGTACCTACAGTATATATTGCGTATATATAATGTATGCACACATTTAATATAGATCACGTTATGTGCACAAACACATCTCTATGTACGTGTTTTTATATATGTGTGTGTGTTACAAGGGTTTTATTTACCTACACACATGCAGATGTACTCTTTCTTTTCCCTCTCAGGCAAAAGCAATACTTGTGGTACTGGCTGAAGAAATTATTTCCATCAATGTGGACAGTGAATGACACCAATAGCGTGTCCTAAATATTTCACCGAGGCAGAGACCTCACAGGGCACAGCTGAGATGCAGCTGGTGGGCCCCACAGACATACTGCAAAGAAATCTTAGATTTCTGGTGAAGTGAAGAAGCTAGAAATCAAAGAAGTTTGTCATGATGCAACTGGGAGGCCATGACAGCGAACTGAAGAGCTCTCAAACTCCACTACAGTCAAATAAATCTTTCAGGTGTTTAATATTAGGTGACAAACAACTTTACATTAAAAAAACCCAACTAACAGAAAAGAGACATCCATTGCTTGCTCTTTTTTAATTTGCTAGAGGATAGACAAGAATTTGTTTATTATAGTTTTTCTCTCTTCTTTTTTTCTTGTTCCTTTTTTTTTTCTTTTTTTTCCTTGTTTTCCATTTTTTCCCCCTCTTAGTTTTGAATTTTCAACTCTTTGGGAGTCTTCTTACAAGTCTGACAGCGTCTCATACTTGTAACAGCCTGATCTTGCAGTATCCATGACATAGATCAAACAATAGGGATAAGAGTTTGGGATACAGGAACACACAAGCCTGAGTTTTAATCATTCTGAAATCTTTCTTCACAAGGGCGAGAACTCTGGTTTGGCTCTGCAAAGGCATTTGGGCGCCTTGTTCCTATTTAAGTAGCTGCTACTTATTACATATTTCACTGAAGAGCTCAATTCTGTAGGGACACTGGGAAAAGAAAGACAAACCCATTAAGGCATCGAGTTGGGGTGGAGAGGTTGAAGCACACTGAATTCCCACGTGATGTCCTCTTGACCCTCAGTCCTCCTGGCAGGAGGATTATCAGGATTAATGCCCAGCAGACTGACAGACCTCACACATGGCTCCGTCACTGCTGCTGCATTGCTGTTCTCAGCACATTGTCCCTGTGCCAAGATCAGGCCCTTTTCAGATCATCGCGGATGGTAAAATATGACAAGATCACAGCAAGTTTGCTAGTAGCACAAAGGTCAAGTCAAAGAATGGTTTAGGTTGGAAGGGAACTCAGAGTCCAACCCTCTGCCATGGGCAGTGGCATCTCTTACCAGACCCGGTTGCCCAGATTCCCATCCAACCTGGCCTCGGGCACTTCCAGGGATAATGGAGCAGCCACAGCCTCCCTAGGCAACCTGTTCCAGAGCCTCTGCACCCTCACAGGGAGGAATTGCTGCCTCAGGTCTACTCTAAATCTCCCCTCTTTCAATTTGAACCAATTCCCCTTGTCCTATCACTAGAGTCCCTCAGAAAAAGTCCCTCCCCAGCTTTCCTGGAACCCCTTCAGGTACTGGAAGCTGCTATAAGATTCCCCCAGAGCCTTCCCTTTTCCAGTTTGAACAGTCCCAATTCGCTCAGCATTTAATTGGGAATACTGTCCCTGCCCTGCACTGGGGTGCTTATATCTCACAGGGCTGAGATGTTTATAGTTGTCTGCTGCTATGCTCTGCAGTGCCATGAGATTGGTTCTTTGCCCCTTGCTAAACCATGTCACTCACTGCTTGTTTTCCTAGATACCAGTTCCTACAGACTTTGAGTACCACTTTAAAACATTAATGCCATTTTTTAACACATTTGCTTCTAAAATAGAAAAAAAAAAGGGTTTTTGTGGTGTGAGGATACCACAAACCCTTAACAGCAAGATGATGATGTTTTCCACAAATGCAACTCTTCACATTAAAGAGACGCTTTACAACAATGCCAAATCTTTAAAGCAACCTCAATCTTCCACTAAATCCAGTTGCTGCCATTTTGTGTGTTCTGGAGCTACAGTTCATCACTTCATAAAACATCCAGACAATGTCTGGCAAGAAAAGTCCTTTTAAAAAAGCTTACTTTTATGTTTTGTTGTACTAGATCAGCTACTTGGTCTCTTGGACTGAAAGACTTAACATTTTGGACCCAGTCTCAGTTCCTACAAATAATTTGATGGATTGTTCATACAGGGAGGAAAAAAAAGCTCAATTTAAGGCAGCACCATGTTGCCTCCACATACTCACATTTCCACTTCGCTTCCATTCCCTGGCCTGGGTCAGTGAAAGACCCCAAGGGTCACTGTATCTTCTTCATACTCCTAGGAAAACGTTGGAAAAGCCACCAGAGCCATGGCATCAGCTACCTGAGTCAGCATTTCTGGTCTTGGGGTAGAGGCTACTGGCCCTGACACTTGTTGCTATTAATTTCTGGTTTTATCAATCGAAACCCAGAGGAAGTTTTTCTTTCAGGTGACACCTAGTCTTGATTTTCTCAGAATTTCATAATGAAATTATTGTTCCAACATTAAGAAATCATATTTATTTTTCCAACCTATATAATTCCTTTTAAAAATGAATTATTTTACTTTTACAAAATGAAATCTTATGTATAAAATTTTACACTGGGGAGGTTTTGGGGGAAGGGGTAGTTCAAAGGTTACAGACAGTTGAATCACCATCCCTGGAAGGGTTTCACAGCCATGGAGGTCTGCAGCTCAGGGACAGGGTTTAGTGGTGGCCTTGGGATAGTTTGGTTCATGGTGGGACTCAATGATCTTGAATGTCTTTTCTGATATAAACAATTCTATTATTCTAATGTCAAGTAATTTCTTTTCATTTCAAATAAATGCGAATCACTCAGTGGAATCTGCTGGCCAAGGCTGTCCTGAAAGTTGGTACCAGGGAAGTGTTTGCATGATGACGCTGGCACTCACACAACTGCCCAGGCTGCAGGTCAAAGGGGACCTGGGGATTTTGATCTGTATTACTCAGAAGAGGATTGAAACCATGTGATACCAGTGCCTACTTTAGAAACTTACATGAGATGTCCAGGGAGAAAAGACCAACCCCTGCCTGACCATAACCACCTTTTAGGTAGTTACAGACAGCCATAAGGTAACTCCTGAGCCTCCTCTTTTCCAGGCTAAACAGACCCANTGTCCACCAGTACCCCCAAGTCTCTTTCTACCTGAGTACTTTCCAAGATCTCCATTCCCAGCCTGTAGTTCTGCCTGGGGTTGTTATAACCAAAACGCACAACCCGACACTCAGACTTGTACAGACTCATCCTGCCCATCTCTCCAGTCTGTCCAAGTCCCTCTGCAGGGCCCTCCTACCCTCCAACAAATCAACATGGGCTATATCACTACCCAAAGCCTGCTGCTTGCTTTGGAAACTGGGGAGAAGCTCTAACATGCCCCAAATTTGACACAAAAATGGTCTCTCAGACAAAGTAATTAGTTGCAGTGATACTGGAACCTCTGTTTGTCTCTGTGCTAGTGGGAGCTGGGAAACTTCACTGAAGAGGGAGAAAACTAACTAAAGAGCTATTTGCAGGCAAAGACCAGTGGAAACATAACTTCAGCCAGAACACTTTTCTTGGCAATGTTTTTTGCAGCCTGGCTGGGTCTGATTCACATTCTTACCCAGCCCTCCTCAGCCTTTGCTAGTATTCAGTGACCTGACAGCCAGAGCATCATTTCTTTTTCAGCTACATCCTTCTGATATGAATGGTACAAACACCACACATCAGTCACTAACCTCGGGGAAAACATTGAATTATTAATGAAGTAATAATCGTTTAAGATAGATTTCTAATTCTAAGCTCTCTGTGCTGCTGGCAGTCAGAGGGCTCAGGGTTTGGGCTTCTGAGCCAAAGCCCAGTGACAGTAATGTGTGTTTTAGCTGAAGTTTGGTGGCTGTTGGACTCAGAGCTCATACATGGTGGGAGAAGCTTCTGCACCAAGAAGTGGATCCTGGTCACTAAATCCTTTAGGTTAGAAAAGACCTTCGGGATCATTGAGTCCAACCACTAACCCAGCTGTCCCAATCCACCACTATACCCTGATCCTGAGTTTCAGGTCTCCATGACGGTGAAACACTGCCAGGGATGGAGATTCATCCCTTCCCTCGGCAGCCTGAGGACCCTTTCCAGGAATAAGTTTCTTCTCATGGCCAACCTAACCTTCCCCTGGTCCATTTAGCTCCAGCAGTGATGGGCACCAGCTGGGCTCCCAGCCTCTTTGGCAGACACAGGTGGGTGGGTGTAAGAGTGGAACATGTTAACAAACAATGCACAAGGCTCCTGCACGTTCAGGGACAGCAAAAGCCCTAATGTATTTACATTATTATCTAAGGCTTGGCAGGAGGCAGAAATGATCACATGCTTAAAGATCAGACAAAGGTATATGGTCAGATACTTAGCTAATTTAACAGATGGAGCTGTAACTAACCCTATTGATCTTCCCCAGGCAAAGTGCTGCCACTGTCCCTTTTCACAGATAAAGACCTTATTTCATGGTGATTACTCATGCTGGTTTTCACAGTGCCGTGCTTCCCCCTGCACAGTCTTGAGTGCGTTATTGCAGGGATTTGTTTTATTAAGGCATTTTTATTTGAACCTTTCGCCCCTCTTTTCACTCTGTATGATGGCCTTGCAGGGATCTTAGAGTGGAGCCTTCAAACAAAACTGTACAGATGCTCTGTAGCAGCATCAGTAGGTTCATTTAGCAAAGGGCAGTGCATGAAGTATACGCAAGCATGAGGCTGGTATCAACCTCAACAAAAAAAAAGGTCTGAAGCTGATATATATTGGTTGGTATTTCTTCTTCTGCTTTGTTAAAGAGCTGAACAAAGGGAATAAAATCAACTGGTAAAATGCTGATGCATCATTATTGATCAAGATGGTCAAAATGGCTCAAGACACCAAAGAGGGAAAATAGTCTTTGCCTCAGACCCCAGCATCCTATGACAGAAATGTTAGACCAGAAAGTGACCCAGGCCACCACAGAGGGAAACACCAGTGGCTACAAAGGTGCCTCCCATGCTTCACACACCACAGACCACAAAAGAGAGTTATTTTTTCACAAACCAGGAGACTGTTCTACCTCTCGAGATCTCAGCAGAGGTCACAAAGTTATCTCCCTGAAAAACAGCAATTCTTGCTCTAACAGATCAACTGGGGTCAGACTGGAAACATCAACAAATGCTGGGGGCATTCCACTAGCCACAGGATACAAGGAATCAGCTGGAAAGGTGGAGAGAACAAACTAGAAACTGGCATCACACCACAGTATAAAACTGGCGATGAGCCATCTGCAAACATATTGCTGCTATCCTTGACCCCACCTGATAAGTTCTAGGACAAAAGGGGCTACTAAAGTCCAAGTACAACCTCTAAGCTCAGAATGTCTTTAAGCATCAGGCATCTGGGAGTGGCTCTTGGCCACAAATGAAGGCAGGTTCCTCACTTGGCTGTGCTTTGTGCCCTGGGCTGACAGCAGTCCTTATCTCAAACCCACCAGACTTCATCATCACGGAAGTGTTGGAGAAAGGCAACCAGCACAAACACAGCACTGGTGCAACAATCACCTTCTTCCACCAGTAAAGATGTTTATACTGACTAAAATGCTTATTTTTACCACTCTACCGTATTTTCTCTCTCTAAACAGTTCTAGCATCAAACAAGAAATTCAGAGCTTCCTCTCTGAAGTAGCTCTGAGCACCTAACCAGTAACAAGGCAACCCATGAAAATAGGAGAAAAGCTTTGGGACTATATCGGGCAGTTATAGGTCTGTGCTCACCTTGTGTTGCTCAGATTTAGCAGAAGCCCTCACTTGCTCATGCCAAAGTTCTGGAATGGTGGCACTAGTTCTCCTAAACACTCAGATTCATTCTTCTGGTTCTCCTTTTGGAAAAAAGATCAAATGAACCCCCAGCAGGTAACCTGGAGGCTTGAGAATGAATAAACCAAAGGAGCACTTAAACCTAGACATTTTATAAAAAATGAAGGTGGATACTAAAAAATCCATCTGACTGGATGAGTCAAAGCCTCTATCAAAAACCTGTCCCAGATTACCCTGTGCTGATGATCCCTAGCAGGCAAAGCAGACAAGGACCATCCATCTCATCACCTCCCTTTTCTCATCAGATTTGTACCTTCCCAAGT
>VZRI01011503.1:72600-103499 GCA_013397515.1 Upupa epops
CTCTGTCAGGGGTTCCTAATAGCCAGTCTAAACCTCCCTTGGCACAACTTAAGGCTCTTGTCCTATCACTGGTGACTTGAGAGAAGACACCAGCTCCTACCTCTCTACATCTTCATGTACTTGCAGGCAGCAATAAGGTCTTCCCTCAGCCTCCTTTTCTTCAGTGTAAACAACCCCAGTTCCTTAGCTGCTCCTCTTCAGACCTGTACTCTTTATTACATATTGTGGATACCTCCAAGTAACTCAAGGTAGTAAAAACTCACAAGTCTTTCAGTAAAAATGTGGCTTGTACCCCAACTGTTACTTCTTTATCACTTTAAGTGGTGACAGTGATTTAAAAAAAAAATCCACAAGCCTCTTCAGTGAGTGGTTTGAGCTTCTGCAGTGCTGGCAGTGGGTCTTGTCTGAGCTTCAGGGATCAGTTTAGCAGAAGAAAATCATAGAAGCACATGAGCTGCAAGCTGCATTGGAAGGACACAAAGAACATCTGATTAATTTGTTAATGAATTTGCATCCTGAAACAAAACCGGGTTATTCCAACCCTTCAGTCTGCCATTTCCCATTAAAAAAACAAAACTACTTAAAAAAGAGACACTAGTTTAGTGAAGTGTGGAAGAGGGATGATGGGCACTTCAGCAACAGACAGAGACTCCTGGATAAGCAGCTAGTCCAAGGAGAACCTCACCTAGCAACTGCAGGGAAGGACAGAGCACGCTGTCACAAATCCAGGAGGTATTTAGGGATCCTGTGGCACTTGAGAGCTAGGAACACAACAGCTCAGGTTCACTCTGCATTAGGCCTGCTCAGAAAAGGTATTTTGTGGCTCTGAGACAGATAGGGCCCGATGGCCTTGATGTGTCAGCCAGTAACACCAAGACCTGGTGTATTTTACTTCATGATTGCAACCAGCAAGGTGGAAGTGGTTTGTTGGTGGATTTACTGCCTGGCTTTGGCATAATTTCTGAAATGACCTTGATGTCCGGACATCTCAGCTATGGCTAATGCACTCTTAATCCCCACTGCACCTAAATTAAACAGTCCCCTGTTTAAACTTGACAACTATATTTTTCCCTCAAGTTTTATCCGGGTCAGCATGTAAATTCAGCTCAATACAGAGAGCTAGGATGGGGCTATTAGCAACTTAAATCTTATTTATGAACTAATAGGAAGGCGTAAGTAGGCTTGATGGGATGCTTAATCCCCATGCTAGCCCTTGCACTGAAACAAGCTGAACAAGGTAGAACAGATTTTAGGACAAAGGGAAATCTTAAACTTAGACCTTTTATGAAAAATGCTACCAATGACTCCCATTTTTTATGGCTATGGAAGCTCCTGCTTTTTGCCAAATGACAGAGGATGAAGAAAGGGACTGAAACAAAAGTCCTAACCCAATACCTTTTTATATGGAAAAAATGAGATGCCGCTGTAGGTTCATGACAGACCTCCAGAGAACAGCGGGACTGTGCTCAGAGGAGGCAGCAACATGTTCTGGTTCCTTTGCTACAGGAAACCAACATGAAGCAAGATAGAGCCTACCACCAAAGCACTGTGTAGTGTGTGCCCTTGCTTTGCTATTGTAGTATTTATTGTGCATTGCTTCATTAACACGTTTGTTTTAATCCCGCCGATTTCCCTTGGTTTTGTTTAGAATGCACCTCCCCAAAGGATTTATATTAATGAGGTCCCTATATGTGAGATCCAGGTCTCCTGCTGTATTTCTGAGATGCTGTTCTGCCAGAAGAACTGCACACTGTGCAAGGAAACCTCACAGGAAATAGGTTTTGTCTACTAGCAAGCAACTGGAGCAGTTGGTTATGAGATTAAAAGCAAAACAAAATGAGCCATGAAAGGTTTTATACAGCAAGCTTTGTCATTTGGGTATTTTCAGAGTGAACTGACACGGGTCCCACAGTTCTTCAATGAGATCAGCAGACAATTCCCAGTCTTCTTTCTGTAAACACAGAGCAAAATTCTTCTCCCAGCTTTAAGTGGACTCTTGGCACACTGAATAAGAACTTTAATACATTACAGATCCCTTTTACTAACGACCTAACTTGAATTTGTGGCTCAATTTGAATGTATGTACAATGACACCAAAAGACTCCAACCATGACCCCGGACTGTTCGTGCTTAGTGCTGTTGAGGAACACCAGGGTAGAAAATGTAGAGACAGAGGCAAACTAGAAGGTTCGTAGTCAAAACCAGAGAGGTAAAATGAGGAAGAGCAAAGACTAAAAGTCTTCTTTAGACTCTTTAAGAAGCCTTTTAGAAGTCTGCAAAAGACTAGAAGAGTCATCACAAGTCACTGAGCAGACTAGGAACTGGGCACTTTCTGGCCTCCAACCTACCCCACTACATCACACCAGCCCTCCAGTGCTCTGGTGTTTCCAGAGAGACTAAAAGTAATTGAACTCAGACTCAAGCACTTCCATCTCCAAACAACTTTAATATTTGGAATAACTGAAAAATCTACTTTTCAAATAAGTGGTTTCCTGTAGCTTGCACTGCATGTATCAGCACAAATGATGCTCTGCCTTGGCCAGTGAAAACCAGTGAAATTCATCTTCTTTCCTTGGAATAGTTTTCCAAAAATGTACAACCAGTGGAGCAGACTGTAGAAAAACTTAATGAAAAAGGCCCTGCCTGCGCCTGTAGCTCAACAAGAGATATATTGGATGATAGAGCTCCATTTCAGCAGCATGGCTTTGAGATAAGGACAGGCATTATTAACAGTGTTGAAGATAACGAACAAGAGAACATGAATCTCCCACCTAGCAGCTTGCCACAAAGTTCTGAACATTCAGTATTTCTTTCAAATATGAATGCATCGCTTCATGGTCAAGTTTATCCCAAACAAAAGAGTTGCTCAAATCCTGCAATTTTAACTGGAGACATGTACTTAACAACAGCTATAAAAATAAAACACTCATAAAAATACAAACCAAAATCAAATGTAAGAGGAATGTGTCCTGGAACTTAGGCTTCTGTGAAGGAAAGGAAACCTCAGCAATGCTCTTCTGATCATATTTGTCCTTCTGTAATCCCATTAGTCTCATGTGTAGAACAAGGGGTAGATGGAAAAACCGGTGGGTTTAAACATAGCAGATGGTGTTAGGTGTTGCTTGATTAGAGGACAGAGACACATCTTTTTCCTTCAACAGTAGTGTTTACACGAAAGTTAATCCAAATGAAAAGAGGGTGTTACCAAGAGGTGGGGAGGATTGGACCCGCACACTCCATGAGTTCTGACTATGCCGCAGCACCAGCTCTGCTCAGGAAGGGGATGAGGAACAGTGCACAAAATTCTTACTTGAGCTGCTAAAGCCACAAGCTTAAGCCTTACTGAGAAAGAGGGCAAATTCCCCCCACCCCATTCATTGTTCAGCTGCACTGTCAAGGAAAAAAAATGGTATGAAAATGAACCTGGTTTATTTTGTGCCCTCCACTACAACATCAGCTGAAGGTCTGAGTTGGGTGATGGGTTACACCACATGTTCATTGAGCCTGATTTGCCACATACACTGGGTGAGCAAGCAACCCTGAGCCTCCAAGGAGGCTGTGGTTGTGGTTCCCAAAATAACAAGTGATAGGACAAGAGGAAACAGCAAAATTCTTCATGGAAAGAGTCCTCAGGCCTTGGCACAGGCTGCCCAGGGCGGGGCTGAATCACCATTCCTGGGCGTCTTTCAAATTCATGGAGATCTGGAGCTCAGGGACAGGGTTTAGTGGTGGCCTTGTGACACTTGGGTTAATGATTGGACTTGATGATCCTGAAGGTCTTTGCCAACCTAAATGATTCTATGACTCCTATTGCTAGGCTGTACTGGAAAAAGAGTGTGAATAGGCAGAAATCTGTAACTCACCACCCAAGCACTAGTGAGAAACCTCAAATAAACCTCTTCTGAGGTACTTAAAGAATGAGGCTTGTAGGGTTTGAGTCAAATTCACACACCAGGGGCAACCTCTGGTGGGAATTCACAGGGCCTTCTGATGCTCCATACTAGGCAATATATGCACTGCTGACATAAGGCTGTGTTGTACACTGAGCAGTGGAGAGGTAAGAAGAGTCATTCCCTTGCATTTTTCTAGTTATGGCTGATCCACTCTTCTTCCTGAAAAAAACTGGAATTGTCATTCAAACAAACCTGGCCAGTGAATGTCTATGGTGAGAACTGGCTAGAAGGTGACAACCTGTTTTATTTATTTAACCTATTTTATCTATTTAACAACCTATTTTACTTCTAATTCTCTGCTGCACTAAGAACATAAACCCCATAAACTCCACATGGTTAGAGAAAGATACTGGAGACAAGGTCACACTGGTCATTTCATTTCAACCCAGAGTGGTGCAGGAGCATCTTTGTAGAACAATTAATTCTATTATGACATACTGCTGACTAAGATGGCAGCAAGGGGCTTTGACAGGAATATTCTGTGCTGGGTCAGGAACTGGTTGGATGGACAGGCCCAGAGAGTGGTGGTAAATGGTGTCACATCTAGTTGGTGACCTGTTACTAGTGGTGTCCCCAAAGGGTTGGTGTTAGGTCCAGTCCTGTTCAACATCTTCATTGATGATATTGATGATGGGTTGGAATCCATCATGAGCAAACTTGTGGACGACACCAAGCTTGGAGCCTGTGTTGATTTGTTGGAGGGTGGGAGGGCCCTGCAGAGGGACTTGGACAGACTGGAGAGATGGGCAGGCTCTGATAGGATGAGTTTGAACAAGTCTACATGTCGGGTTGTGCGTTTTGGTTATAACAACCCCAGGCAGAACTATAGGCTGGGAATGGAGATCTTGGAAAGTACTCAGGTAGAAAGAGACTTGGGGGTATTGTTGGACAGTAAACTTAGCATGAGTCAGCAATGTGCTCAGGTGGCCAAGAGGGCTAATGGCATCCTGGCCTGTATCAGGAATGGTGTGGCCAGCAGGGAGAGGGAGGTTATCCTCCCCCATATTTGGCACTGGTTAGACCACACTTGGAGTGTTGTGTTCAATTCTGAGCCCCTCAGTTTAGAAAGGATGTTGAGGTGCTGGAACGAGTCCAAAGAAGAGTAGCTAGAATGATAAAGGGTCTGGAAGGTCAGACCTACGAGGAGAGGCTGATGGAGCTGGGTCTGTTTAGCCTGGAAAAGAGGAGGCTCAGGGGTGACCTTATTGCTGTCTGTAACTACCTAAAAGATGGTTATGGTCAGGCAGGGTCGGTCTTTTCTCCCTGGGCACTGGAGACAGGGCAAGGGGTCACAGTCTTAAGACTTGACATTAGGAAAAGGTTTTCCACAGAAAAGTGTCAGATTTTAGAACGAGCTGCCCACGGAAGTGGTTGGGTCACTGTCCCTGGAGGTGTTCAGGGTTAGGCTGGATGAAGTGCTGAGTGGCATGATCTAGTTGTCAGATGCTAGGTTTACTTGGTTGGTTTTAGGTTGGACTGGATGATCTTTAAGGTCTTTTCCAGCCTCATCATTACTGTGAGACTGTGTTATTATACTTTTCCCTATGAAATTTTTTTCCCTTTTAATATTTTTTCATACTGAGCAACACAAAAACCCCTTATCAGGCTCTGTACAGAAGAAAACTGTTGAGCCGAACTCAAACTGTCACATCCCAGAGATGTCCTAGATGAACACGTAGAGGAACATCCACCAGGTCCTACCCTGTTGCATGACTATGGGGTCTGCCATCTGCCATCAGGTTGCTCTGATCCCGTAGTGAATGCACCTTGTTATTTTCAGTAATAAGATAACTTAGAGGGGAAGGGGCTGCTAGGGTTTCCTGGAGATGTCTGCAATGAGAGGCTCTAGGCAGGCATCGGAAGGGCAACATTGAAGGTCAGGCTTGATGGGGTCTGAGCAATCTGTTCTAGTTAGAGGTGTCTCTGCTTGTTGTAGGGTGGTTGGACTAGATGAACTTTTTGGAAGTCCCTTCCAATACAACACATTCTATGATACTAGGACTAAAGGAACTGGGATCAGATTGGGCTAGGGGAGGTTCAGATTGGCTCTTAGAAGAAAGTCTTCCCAGAAATAGTGGGGAGGACTTGGAACAACTCTCTGAGGTCTATCTTTCTGTTTGAAGTGCTAATAAATTCAGTCCTTGACGGAGATGTTAATCCATGCCTTGTACAATGCTCAGTGCAGGACTCCTATATTATATGAACCCCAAGGTTCATAGAGCTGGGCTTGGATGGGGTTTTTTTGCACATACATTAGGAAAAAACTTCCGCCTGGAAAGGGCCCTCAGGCCTTGGAACAGGCTCCCCAGGGAGGGAGGGGGTTGAATTGACATGCCTGGGTGTGTTTCTCTGTCATGGAGATCTGGAGCTCAGGACAGGGTTTAGTGAGCCTGTTTGGGGATGGCCAGGGGCAGGTGGAGGAGTGAAGTATGCTTTAAATACATCTAGATAACTCCAAATAGCTCCTCTTCTTTGTCTCTAGCTTTCTGTTCTGATGGGGTAATCTGGGGGCACTTCTTGATTTTTCTCTTTTTGCTTTTAAAAAGATTCACCCATCTAACTTTCTTTCTTATTGGCAAGTTCTGGTGGGTTTTCCCCCAACTGGGGAAGATAAACACTATATTTCATATTTTCCCTAATAGTCTTTGGGACTCTGAAGAGCTCAGGAGCACCAAGTCAGTCACAGGCTTAGCTGGCTGCCTGCATTGCTGAAAACTCATGTTTACAGGAAGAGCAGCCCAAATACTCTGGCAAATTCCCTATGTGCCTGTAATCATCTGTGAAAGGTATGAAATTCAGTCTGAGGTTGAACCTGAGCTCCTTGTTCCTGACAAATGTAATGCAGGAGCCCTGTGCTGAGCATTGTACAGCCTATGGATTGACACTACCCTCAAGGACTGAATTTATTACCAGTTCAAACAGAAAGATAGAGGTTGGAGACCATCGAATCATCAACGTTTCCTCTTCAGAGGAAAAAAACTGTATTTGACAAAAGAGAAAAAAATGGATGTGGCCAGATGTCAGTGGAAATTTTATCACTGGATTTCTGAATGACCGGGATACAGCTTCAAACTGTGAAAACATAAGTCAGGGAAACACCTTCATTTCCTCCTATTCAGAAAACAAAGCTATTTTTTTCTTCTGAACTGCAGGGTTCAGAACAATCATTTCCTCTCCTGGTCCAGTCTGTTATAGCTGCAAGCAGCCCACGCAGCTCCCTGCATACCCCATTAAACGAAAGTGCTGTCGTAGCAATGAATGTCTTAACAATGGGCAACCGGGTTTATTAAACACATTCTTAAGACACGGTGTCCAGTTAGATACAGACAGTGATTAAACCAGCCTTTACGGTCTTACCCAGTCTCTACTGTAGCGGTGAAGTAACACACCCTGCACAAAGTCCCTGAAACAACAAGAGGAACTTGAACAGATCCACTAGAGCACAGAATTTACAGACTGTTGTGATGCATAGGGTGTCTGGTTCTGTGCTTGGTCAGGAGCAATCAAAGAGAAGCCTCTTCAGAGACTTTTATCCCTTTGCTGTCCTGGATAGAAAGGAGGGCCATGGTACAGAGCATTGTTTGGAAGGTATAATGATATGGGGGTTGGCATCTTCTCCCTAAGGACTAGCAATAGGATGAAAGGAAATGGGCTCAGGTTGTGCCAGGGGAGGTTAAGATTAGATTTTAGGATAAACATCTTCCCAGAAACAGTGGAGAGACCTTGGAACAGGCTGCCCTGGAGGGATTCAACAAATAGGCAGCCAGGGTGTTTCAGGAGATGGGATAGTGTTTGGGTATTCTAGGGTGGGCGGTTGGACTTGATGATCTTGAAGGTCTTTTCCAACCTTGATGACTCTATGACTTACTGTGAAAAGATGGTAGTTAATTTCTTCTAGCCCACTGGAAATATTTCCAACTTGGATTGCACCCTGAGTCATTGTTTTATTCTGTGCAGTGTCTGCTGGAAACTCTTTTAAAAAGGGGACATGTATCAAAGCTTCACGCTTTTAACTTGTAGCCCTTATCCTTATACTACCACTTCCTCTTAATTTCCTTTTCAATGTAAGAGATGCTGGTGCAGACAGCTCTGCTACACTGACCGTTAAAGAAAGTGCATGATTAAACCTGCAGGCTGTTGACAGTAGGAATCAGCTTTTGTATATTGTCGACTCCAGCACTTTCTGAGGCAGCAACATTCAAGAACATGGTCTCTTACAAAAGAAAAGAAATACTAGCACCTGAAACAACTTCAGGAGTCATAAAGTTTGAGTAACAAGTTGGAGCTCTTCTATTGTTTTCATTCATTTTTGTGGCAATTCTTTGTTCCCAGGAGATCACACTGAAGGTAAGCATCAGAACAACCCTTGTTGCTGGAGCACAGGAGCCCTACGATCATTTCTGGCCAAGGGGATAGAGGTGGTGGAGAAGGGACAAGGCAAGGATGGCCAGCCACCTCCTCAGCTTGGGAGAGGTCTCTGATACCCAGCAATGGCATACCTAGTGCAGCATCCAATATAATTTTAATTAGGGGACCAAACTGGAAACAATTTTAGGACACCAACTAAGGTGAGCAGTTGTATATAGAGGGTGTGAAGCAAACATCACCAGTCAAGAACCTGATTGTGCATGAGCCAATTCTAGCATAGGAGCTAGAAGCACAGAGAAGGGTGATGCACTCTGTTACCCACTATACATCTCACTGTCTCCCAATTGCAGACACGGCTTGTTTCGTCTTCTTCCGTGGTCCCTTCAACCCTGAACTGCAGCTGGTGCTGCTGGCTTTATTCTGTGGAGATGCCTTTCTATAGCCATTGGTGATTGAAACATCAAAATAAACAAGATTGAGCTTAAACAGCCTGTCCCAGCCTGCATGGTGGGAGGGATGTGATTAACATCCAAACCACACATTGCTGGTTCTCGCTAGATCAAAGCAGGATAAATCCATGAATCTGAAAAACTACACCCTCTGTCAAAACACAAAAATCCAGAACCTATGAATTTTCAAGAATGACCCAGCTGATTAATAAATGATTTACGGGCATCCAGTGGAAATTCTCCAGAGTTACTGTAATCACAGCTGTGGATATGACAGTTCTGAGACTGGGAGTACCAGTCACCACGAGTTGGAAGCTAGCTTCACCTTGCGTTTGGCCACAGGTATTCAAGTCATGGCACTGTTGAGGTTCCTCCTTGAGCCAGGCACTGCCCAAGCAGCTTAGTCTTCCAGGGCAAGCTCATCATCAAACTCAGCACAATCTGCAAACCAGTGCTTCATGGCTGTAGGCACAAAATAAGTGGGAAAGGAACTGGTACTGAATTTCAGTCTCTGGAGACTGAAGACCTCAGGAAGAGGCACACGGTAGCAGCAGATGAGGTTACTACCACTGCCTATCACATCTTCACAGGGTAGTAGGGAAAAAACCCCAAATATATGACACCTGAACCACCCAGTCTTCATTTCAGCCAGTGTTTACTAAAGCAAGGTGGGGCACAGGTTTTAGCTGAACTACTGGCTTCTGCATCACTGTGGCTTCAAGGTGGTTAATAGTTCCATGGTGGAAAGTAAAACTAAGACACAGCACTGTGATCCACAGAAGCTCAGCTATCTATTGGCTCATAAAGTATTAAGGCCCTGCAGAGCCCAGGCATGCACTCCTCTTTCCTACTTGGTGCTGCTGGCAGAGTAGGAGCAAAGAGATCTGGTGGCAGCATTAGACATAAATTAACCCCAAGTGGAAAGAAAAATATTTATTTATTTACAGAATCCCAGAGTGGCAGGGTTGGAAGGGACAGGGATCATTTATACCGACCCTCTTGCTAGATCAGGGTCACTTAGAGCAGATCCCACAGGAATGTCTCCAGAGCAGGAGACTCCACAACTTCTCCAGGAACCTTGAGCCAGGGCTCTGGTATCCTCACAGTAAAAGAAGTTTTTCCTTATGTTTATTTGGAACCTCCCTTGTTCAGCTGGAAGAGTATCTGTATCACAACACGGTTCAGCACTTGGGTTGGCGTGAGGTAGGGAGTAGCGCTGGGTGTCTGCTACTAGAACATTGACCTAAGGCCTTATTACCAAAAGGAGAGCCCTTCACTATTTCAATCAGGAGTGGCCTCAGTCTGCCCCAGGGGAAGCTGGGGCTGGCTATGAGGAGAAACTTCTTCCTGGGAAAGGGTCCTCAGGCCTTGACACAGTCTGCCCAAGGAAGGGATTGAATCACCATCCTTGGCCATGTTTCACAGTCATAGAGTATGGGAGGCTTTGTCTTTGAGGAAAGGTAGTAAACAGCTATTACAGTCAATTAGCACTAAGACAAACAAGTATGTAATGCTTTAGTATCCAATGATAAAAGGACAAATGTACAGACAACCCCCTGATCTGTGTTTGACAGAAACATAGGTTTGCTTAATAAACTGTCTGCCGCATCGGGTTGTGAAGTCTGTGCCTGTCCATTGCCACAATGGAGATCTGGAGCTCAGGGGCAGGGTTAACTGGTGGGTGGGGACAGTTGGTTATTGGTTGGACTCAATGCTCTGAAAGGTCTTTTCCAACCAAAATGATCCTATGATTCCATGAAGGGACCTTTGGAAGACTTGTGAGGACATTCACAAGCGCTGGAGCAGTACCTGAGCAACTCACAGGGAGAGGGAAAATGACACAAAAGGAGATCTGAGGAGAAAACCATTTGCTGTGATAGGGGTCAGAATTAAAACAAAGCAGAGGGAAAACAAAAGCCAAGTGGGTGGCCCACAGGGGGTAGAAGAATGTGACGTGCTTTGGAGACGTCTGTCATCATCTTTGTTTCTAGATTTGTCTCATCAGCAAACTGACATTTTAAAATATTTGTTCAGCTCACTGTGACTTTACTCATTTTGAAAGGAACTCAGTTCTGCCTTGGGGAGCAGCAGCATTTATCAGTCCCTGCACGCAAAATCTTTCCCTTCTCAGAGAAGGCTCCAGTTCGCAGCTCAGCAAGGCCCCATCTTGCTCTCTTCTGAATCTTCTATATGTAAAAAGCCAACAAAGTCATTCCTCACCACCAGATGAGACCCCTGTTTAAGCAATTGAAGTACAGCAAAGGTAAACAAGAAAATGCAGACTGGGCAAAGGGAAGGAGCAGCAAGACCAGAGGCTGCTTTTAAGGAACTTCATAAAAAAGTGAGCATTCTTCATGTTTGTTTACAAACACTTTCAGTTCGGCCCCAGATGAGAGTAGCTCTGTCCTCCCAAACTTCTGCTGACATTTTTTTCTTCAACAGAATGTGCAAATAAGGCTACACAACTTATTTCCTCTAAAGTAGAACTCTGAAAGGGTGGAAAGGTGATCCACAGACACAGTAGAAAGGATGAGTCTGGAAAACTAAACAGCTAGGAAGAATCTCAGATAGGACAAGAAAAGAAGTGACAGGAAAATTCCTCAGGAATTGCCACATTCCTTTAAATCATGGAATTGTAGAATAATTTAGGTTGGAAAAGACCTTTAAGATCATCAAGACCAACCACGAACTGAACTGTCCCAAGGCAACCACTAAACGGTGACCCTGAGATTCAGATATCTGTGAAACACGGCCGGGGATGATTTAACTCAGATCCTCCCTGGCTATTTCTGTCTAATTTATTGACCTTTCTTTCACATCCTCTAGGGAATTGCTACTTTTAAGAATCACAAGCTTGCTCCTACACACACTTGTAGGAACTGTGATGATCACCAGACTACAGGAAACCACACAGCCACTTTGTGGATTCTTAACTTGGGATATATTCCCTAGATTTGTGCTAAAATGTGCCTCTGGGGTCATGTGTTATCACCAGCTACAGCACCCTCCCTCCTTTGACTGCCCTGAGGAGCCCTCTTCTAAAGGTTCTTCCTTTGGGTTTGTCTCAGGCCTCCAACTACTGCATCAGCCCTGGAGAAAGTAAGGACAGGAGGAGGAGACTCCAAGTGCTGTTGTCAAAGCAAACCTACTCCTGATTGACCTCTGTGAGTTGTAGCTACAGATGAGCCCTGGAAAGAATCTGGGAATTCCTCCCCAGGCTGTGAGTTATCAGGTCCCCAGGACTCCTCAGCTCCAGAGCCACACATTTACACCATCATTACCTCAGCAAACCCACTCACACTACTCCCCTCTCTCAAATCCCTGCCTATGATTTGATAATATCCTGCAATGATTCTGTTTACTCACAGCAGAATCTTTGCTGTTACAACTTACTGGGTAACCAAAGTGGGATCAAGACTCCATATTTTAAAAATAAAATAAAGTGTTTAAGCAAAACCCATTCAATTATCTCCTGAAATTCCTTGAAAACCTTTAGGCTGCAAATGATTGATGTAAGGATGATCAAGTCCAACCTTTGACCCAACACCTCCAGGACCACTAGCCCATGTCCCACAGTGCCACATCTACTCAACTTTTGAACCCCTTCAGGGATGGGGACCCCACCACTGCCCTGAGCAGACTGTTTCGGTGTTTAACTGCCCTTTCCAACCTGAACCTACACTGGGGCTACTTGAGGTCATTGCCTCTGGTCCTGTCAGAAGTTATTTGGGAGATGAGGCCCACACCAGCCTCCCTAAAGCCTCCTTTCAGGTAGCTGTAAAGGGCAATGAGGTCTCCTCTCAGCCTTCTTGAGCTAAATAATCCCAACTTGCTCAGCCTCTCCTCAGAAGACCTATTCTCCAGTCCCTTCACCACCTTTGTTGCCCTTCTCTGTCCTCGCTCCAGCACCTCCACGTCTTTTACCTCCATGTCTTCCTTGCACTGTGGTGCCCAAAACTGGACAGAGCATTCAAGCTTCAGTCTCACAACTGTTCACCCAGTACAGAGGAATGGTCACAGCACTGTGTCACACACAGGTGACAAACATGGACATGTCTGTTACAGTTGTTTATTCAATCCAGTCTCACCCCATCCCTTAACATGACTTCAAGGAGACCTTTTGACACCCAAACCCATGAAGCTGTTGCTCCTTGACACTGGTTATCAGAGCAGTCTGGAGCTCATTTACCAAAGGGGATTTCCTCACATGCACCGACGAGCACATGGTCCATAACCTCTCTCTGGGAAGAGGTTTAGCTCTTCCCAAGTGTAGCACCAGTCAGTATTTTACTGACGAGTGTCACTGACACAGCCCATAGAATAGAATGCAGATTTTCTCTTCTGTAATACATGACCAGCAAAACCAGTACATTACTGCACCCTCTCCCCAGCTGCTGAAACACCACTATGAAATCCACACCTGCTGCCTTTGTTTCCCTTTGATATTATTTTTAGTTTCACCTATTTTAGTGAAGTTGCTGAGTTACTCCCTTCTGTCACAACGTGGTTTCAACAGTAACTAAAATCAACTTGTAAAGAACCAACACAGAATTTTCCTTGTGATAAAATTCAGTGGACTGCCCCACTCCAAACACGACACTAGAGTCCCTAAGACGCTTCCCTATCCATGACTGCCTCTGGGAACACCTCAATTGCCTGTAAACATTCCAATGCTGTCAGGTCTACCCAAAGCACCCAGTCTACTACAACTTCACACCATGGGCAACTTCAACACATTGACAGTTAAAATGTCTCAAGACCGTTTTAAACCTCACTGGGTCAATGGTTGGGCTTAATGATCTTGAAGGTCTTTTCCCTTCAAGATGATTCTAAGAAGAGTCACATTTAGCTTGATAAGGAAGCAAAAGGAAATCCCAACAATAGAGTTGGCTGTTCCTGTGTCTAAAACCCTACACCTGCCACATTGAGAAGCTTTGCAAATGTATAATCTGTGCCTTTCTATGAAAGTGAAAAGCTGCTGCCCAAAGTGAAGAGCAAAATTCAACTGCAGACACAAGCATTTAATTATTCTTACCCAGTTCAGAAGTTGGCTGATACTTGCTGTCACTAGCTTCACACAAAACGTTGCTGTCTTCAACTTGTAATGAAGGCATCTTCTTGAGCACTGGAGGTGGGTCAAAACTCTTGCAGGTTGTAAACCACTATGGTGCAAGAGCTCATAGAGCAGATAGCTAATTCCAAGTGCAAAAATGTTGACAGATTCCCACTCATTAAACACTGACTACAGACCATGAGGAATCTCTTTGAACCTGACTATAGACCAAAGAAACTCCCAGATGTCTGCAGAGCATCTTTCTACAACACAGGAAATTTCCTCAACACTCGCAAAGAAGAAAGGTCCATCTGAGAACGAAATGTTCGTAATTAGAAATCAGAGCTTTCCAACATGGCAGGTGTAGGGTTTTAGACATGGGAACAGTGACTCTCTTTATTGATGGGATTTCCAGCCACAGGGGAAATAGCAGCTGCAGCAAAGCAGTAGCAGGGAAAGGCTCCCATGGCAGGGTCCAGGAAAAGGGTAGCTCCAGTGGGGCATGCAGCTGCAAGTTCGCAGATCCAGGGGAGGGAAAAGCAGAAGTCTGTGGCAAGCAGCAGGTGGTTCAGGGGGGGTCCAGAAGTGGTGATACACAGCAGCAAAGAGCACCCAAGAAGGTGGCTGAACCAGTCCCAAAAAGCCCCTTGAAATAGTCATGGTAACCAATCTCAGAACTGAACAGATTTCCTGGTCAAAATAATATCCAGTCATAGATCTGAGAACTCCCACTCACAAATAATTTCCAATCATAACGNTGAGAACTCCCGCTCACAAATAATTTCCAATCATAACGTTAGAAAATCTCCTGCTCAAAAATGAAGTAAAAAATAAACCTAAAAGGTTTTCCTGCTTCCCCAGGAGGCCTTCCCCACCACCAGCTTTCTGCTCCCTCCTTGGCATGGCCTTGTCCCACCAAATGGTGGTACTTAACCTATCCTTACAACACTGAAAACAAAAGAAAAGGAGAAGGGAACAGAACAGTGATACAAATTGGTTTATTTCTATCTACCCCAGGACAAAAATGTCCAGGGATGGCTATTCAAGCCCCTTTCTGCGCTGCCTGTGCCAAGGCCTGAGGACTCTTTCCATAAGTTTCTCCTTATGTCCAATCGAAACTTCGTCTGATGCAGCTTGAGGCCATTTCCTCTTGTCCTGTCACTTGTTCCTTGTGTCAAGAGACCACCACCACCCTCTCTACAACTTCCTTTCAGGTAGTTGTAGACAGCAATAAGGTCTCCCCTCAGCATCCTTTTCCCCAGACTAACCAGACCCAGGTCTCCCAGCTGACCCTCAGAGTACTTGTGCTCAGGACACTTCCCCAACTCTGTTGTCCTTTTCTTGACACTCTCCAGCACTTCCAGGCCTTTCTTGCAGTGAGTGTCCCAGAATGGAACCCAATATTCCAGATGTGGCCTCCCTGACCCTGCTGGCCACGCTGTGAGTCATCCACATGAGCTGATTACAGCCGCATAAAAATCCGTGTCAGAGAAACCATCAGGATTCTGCTTCTTGTCTAATCATGACCTGAGATCACACAGCAACAGCTGCCAAATGCAGTTATATCTCCCCACAACTTCTTTGAGCCCTGTGGAGTCCCTGACCACGTGAGCACCCAGACAGTAGCACAAATGCTGCAACAAAAGTTGCTGTGCCCAACATGGCTTGAAGGGCAGAAGAAGAGAAATAGAAGGTGTGTATAAAGGGAAGGTTTTTGTTGACAGGATGTGCAGTCAGTTGTTTAACAGCAACATGTTCCAGATGCTGGTGAAAGTCAAGAAGGGAAGTTGAGCAGCTGTTGGATCCGTTAATCACCAACTTCATTTTAGTTTCTGTATTGTTGGGCAGCTCCTTTCTGGGAAAATTCCCTAGGATGCAAAACGGGTAAGGAAACCTCTAACTGCTTGTTATGTCATCCCAAAAACCAAGATAGAAGTATTGCTGCCTTTAGTATGAACTAGATCACAGAATCTCTTACTGGTGCGGTTGGAAGGGATCTCTGTAGATCATCCAGTCCAGCCCCTCTGTGGGGTCACCCAGAGTCCGTGGCCCAGGATGAGATCCAGGCAGGTTTGAAAGGTATAAAGAGCAATAGACTCTGCCATCTCTCTGGGCAGCCTGGGACAGGGCTCTGGGTCCCTCAAAGTTAGTAAGTTTTAGCTCATGTTCAGGTGACACTTCAGTGTTCCAGGTTGTGCTCATTGTGCCTTGTCTTGTTGTTGGGCACCGCCAAGAAGAGTCTGGACCCAAGATCTGCTACCATGTAATGCTCATCTCTTCATGCCTTGCATTCATCCAGTGAACACCCTGCTGGACCAATGACTGCATTGTCTGGTTGTGAACAAACTGAATGAATGAAACAACATACTCTCAATTTCAGAGCTGGATCAAACCGAATCTAACTGAGTAGCAGAACACTTTTCACTTTATCATTTGACCTCAGGTTTTTTCCATTAACAGCCAAAATGCTGGAGATCCAGTGTCCTGTACTCAAAGTAGATATTTCTTTTCATTTCCTAAACCTCTAAGAGAATATCCTGACATGCCCATTGCCCTCATCTGAGCTACTCGGTCACATATTGAGTGACTGAGCCATTCACAGGAGTAATTTACTGGAGCAACAAAGCTTCACAGTCAAAAGAAACCTTTCTTTACATTTAATGTGGTTCTCGGAGACAAAAATGCCAGATCCACCTCTGGGGTCACAAGGGGTCATGAGAAGGCTGCTCTGAACTGACACGTCAGTTTCAAACATTATTACCAATTCAACAATCCCCCTCTACGCAATGATCAGAGAGGGCACCAGGAGGATTCTCTCTACAGCTGTTCTACACAAATGCAATAGCTGGCACACAACAAAAAGTAGTCTTTTTGCAAACACAATTTGCAAAATTGCAAAGTGAAAATTGCAAACTGCAGATCTGTACACCACCACCCAACAAATGCCAGTCCAAAAGTAGAGGTTCAAACCATCAGCTCTGTCCAGCCAAGTGCCTGTAGCCTTTATTTGAATTGTCCTTACAGCACCCCTGCCACCACACAGGTTTTCACTCCCTCTTTGCACCATTCTACAAGCAGCAAAGGGAATATTCTGCAAAGAGAAGTGTCTTTGCAGCATCTCATTTGCTTTCCAACACTGCAGAGTGCAGGTCACTACCTCCCTCATGCCAGTGACCAACACCGCATGCTCCTCACTCACAGCTCTTCACTCAATGGGTCATTTAAATAAAATATCCTACTTTCAGTAACAGAAATAAAAACCAAGGCTGACTAGATCTTCACAGAACCAGCACCCAGAGTCAACATTCATCAAACCCACATGTCGAGGAAAGAGCTTTGCAGGAGAGGAAACATTTTGGGATCCTTTCCCCGGAGCCCTCCCAAGATCCACCAATATTCCAGACAGGAACCAGCTGAGGTTTGAAATTTTGGAGTGCAAAGCTACAAAACTGTCCCAGTTTGAATCAAGTCTGGAGGCAAAGACCCTTGGTTAGAAGTCTTCCCTCTCTTGAGTCATAAGGGAGCTGTTCTACTTCCTTCATCATCTTCCTTGCTCTACACTGGACACCCTCCAGCAGCTCTGTGTCCTTCTGGAACTGAGGGGCCCAGAACTGGACACAATACTCCAGACACGGCCTCACCAGTGCAGAGTAGAGGGGGAGAGGAACCTCCTTTGATCTGCCAACCATCCTCCTTCTGATCCCCCACCCTGGATGCTGTTGGCCCACTTGGCCACAAAAGCACATTCCTGGCTCATGGTAACCTGCCGTCCACTAGGAACCCCAGGTCCCTTTCTCTTGCACTGCTCTCCAACAGGTCAGTCCCCAACCTATACTGGTCCCTGGGGTTGCTCTTGCCCAGATGCCCGACTCACCCTTGTTGTACCTCATTCAGTTTCTCTCTGCCCAGCTCTCTAGCCTGTCCAGGTCTCGCTGAATGGCAGCACAGTCTGCTGGGGTGTCAGCAACAGCACCCAGCTCTGTGTCATCAGCAAACTTGCTGACAGTGCACTCTAATCCCTCATCCAAGTCACTAATGAATAGATTAAAGAGGACTGGTCCCAGCACCGACTCTTGAGAGACTCCACTAGATCCAGGCATCCATCTAGACTCTGTCCTATTAACCACTACTCTCTGGCTTCTATCCAGCAGCCAGTTCATGATCCACCTGACTACCCAGTCATCCAGACCACACTGCCTCAGTTTGGCCGTGAGGATGCTATGTGAGACTGTGTCAAATGCCTTNTGTGCCTAGAGACAGCATCCAGGACAAATTGTTCCATCACCTTCCCTGGGATGGAGGTGAGGCTGACTGGACTATAGCTACTTGGGCCCTCCTTCTTACCTTGCTTGAAGATTGGAGGGACAGACAAGAAAAGCTACTACACTTTTTGTCATCTGCAAGGACAAGAGTTTGGTATGTGGGAGCCTTGATTGCAACACTTCAAGAATTAGTATCAAGCCCAGCAATTAGCACCTAAAGATAAAAAGTTCACTGGGAGACAGGTCCCTGGCAGCAGCTTGGGACTGCTGGACAACACCACGCAGGCAGCAGGAGTCAGAGGCATGGTAAATGTTAATGGCATTTCAAAACTCTAATGCACATGTATGACTACGTGATGTTTATGTATGAGATGCTGTAATATAAACCCCAAAAGCTTGAACCCTGGGGCAGAGGTGAGGTGAAAATATCCCATGTTGCTCAGCACTGAATAAACCCACCTGTTTCTATCTCTTTGTGAGTTGGGAGTTTGATTCTGACAGATCCAGCCCTCTCTGTCTCTCCACTGTGAGCAGAAAGCCCAGGTAAATGTTGAAGATTGTACTGGGGACAAATTCAGCAGACCAAAGGACACACAGCGCTGGGTACATACAGGGGGTGTGCACAACACAAAGCAGACCCTTCCAAAGCTTTATAGTGTTCTTCACCCACACACCCACTCGAGCTTTTTACATTATTTATGTAAAGGTGTCTCCTGCTTGAAATGTACAACCTGTGTGAGGACGCAGATGATGGAAGCTCACGAACCCCTGTCTAGACCACTTGATTGCACTTTTGACGTGTTTACCAACCTGATGTCTTTCTGTGACCATGCGACTTGACTTTTGGATGGGGGGAAGGCTGTGGGTGTTGTCCACTTGGACTGTGGTAAAGCTTCTGACACAGTCTCCCACAGCATTCTCTGGAGAAACTGGTGAATCATGGTAGACAGAAATGTACCCTTCACTGGGTTAAAACTGGCCGGCTGGCTGTTCCCAGAGAGCTGTGATGAACGGGCTGAAATGTAGCTGGTGACTGGTCCCAAGCGGTGTCCCTCGGGGCTCAGTTTTGGGGCCAGTCTGGTTTAACATCTTCACTGATGACCTGGATGTGGGGATTGAGAGCACCCTCCGTCAGTTTGCAGACGACACCAAACTGTGTGGGAGTGTTGATCTGGTTGAGGGCAGGAAGGCTCTCCAGAGGGACTGGGACAGGTTGGATCAATGGGCCGAGGCCAATTGTCTGAGGGACAAGCAGGCCAAGGGCATTTGGGTCACAACAACCCCAGGCACTGCTACAGGCTGGGGGACGAATGGCTCGAAAGCTGCCCAGCAGAAAAGGACCTGGGGGTGCTGGGAGACAGCCGGCTTCATAGGAGCCAGCAGTGAGCTCAGGTGGCCAAGAAGGCCAGCAGGATCCTGGCCTGGATCAGGAACAGCACAGTCAGCAGGAGAAGGGAAGTTCTCGTGCCCTTGTACTCGGCCCTTGTGAGGTCTTGAGTCCTGTGTTCAGTTCTGGGCCCCTCATTACAGGAAAGACACTGTGATGCTGGAACAGGTCCAGAGCAGAGCTACCAAGCTCATGAGGGGTTAGAGAACCAGTTGTATGAGGAGAGGCTGAGGGAGCTGGGCAGGTTTAGTTTGGACAAGAGGAGGCTGAGGGGGAACCTCACTGACCTCTACAACTACCTGAAGGGAGGTTGTAGGGAGGTGGGTGTTGGCCTCTTCTCCTTGGTGACTGCTGACAGACGCAGGGGCAATGGTCTGAAGTGGGCCATTCTTTCGTGTTCAGAAGATAAAACCAAAAAAGTAAAAAAGCAGTTTATTTCCTTGCCATGGCAGGATACATGGTTAACTGGAACTCTGAAGGGATTATTCCCCGTATCCTTAAAGATGCACATTCAGTTGCCCTGAAAGACTCATCCCCCAGGATCACGTTCTCATATCACCAACTTCACTGATGTAAATGAAACAAGTGCTGACAGAACAGGAAATTTCCAGGACACTCACATTAAAATGGGTTCTAAGAGAAGGAAGGGAAGTTTCAAAAGGGAACAAAACAACATTACAAAATGCTTCAAATTGATGAGGCTCCTTCATTGTCTTTTCTGTACAGTTTGAAGCAGGTTTTAGTCTCTCCTGCAGCATTTGTCTGGTGAAGGGTCATCTCAGAAGAGCAGAGATGCAGTTTTAGCAAAGGGAAAATACTTGATACGTTGCTCACACTTCACAAAGACCTTTTATTTACCAGGAGGGAAAGGACAGAGAACAGAATGTCAGTGGCCAGCACAAGCCTTTACAAAATTTAACTTAAAAGGCAGCATTTATAGAACTAATCAGAGACTATACACATCCTGCACTCAACAGTAATCCAAAAGGACTGGAAAATATACATTTAGGAAAACAAGTGACCAATGGTTTCCCATTACCTTGGTTAAAATTAATGCTTTTCTCATCATCTTTTGTTTTAAAACCAGCATGGACACCACCAACAACTACAACTACCTTTTCCATTACCATAGTATATGCCAGGGAACTACTGTACGTGAGAAATGTACAATAAAAAGGAGACAAAACACGGGACTT
This sequence comes from Upupa epops, assembly GCA_013397515.1. Taxonomy (NCBI): domain Eukaryota; kingdom Metazoa; phylum Chordata; class Aves; order Bucerotiformes; family Upupidae; genus Upupa; species Upupa epops. The sequence goes on from VZRI01011503.1 coordinate 93,269, forward strand.
CCTATGCGGATGCATGAAAATATAAAGCCATACAGATTCCAAAGTGCCATGAATACCAAATTCAAGTGATGGTTTATAGCAAGTGGAAAGGAAACTAAATGGAAAGCTTGCTCTATGCGTTGCTAAGCCCTTCAGCTGTATCTTCGGTTTCCCCTTTGACTGCTTTGGTGAGAATTTCCATCCATTTTGTCTGCAGTTCTTCATTTTCTGCACTGAAATACAGAGTTTGCTGGGACTGGGAAAGCTTAAAAACATGCTTCACTTCAAACTTCTCACCAGAACCTGGTGAACTGACTTCATATCCAGGCAAAGGAACAGCACGTGGGCTCCGTCCATCCTAAACAATAAAGAACAAAATGTCAACATTCAGCAACAAATGGCACTTGGGATGGGGGCAGGGAAGAAACGTTTCCTCTCAATGGAATGGAAGAAATGCCTGTCTCAAACAGCTGAAACCTCACTTGGAGGGAGAAGGATGTGACCAGAGAAGCATCACCCTAGACCCAAAGCATGGCCACCACACAGTTGCTTAAGCTACACAGCTCCATCCCCACCTTCCACCAAACCAGTGCATGATGCCAGCTGCCCATCATTCCAAGCCAGAGTCACAACTCATGTCCCTGCCAAGCATCGACACACACACACACCCCCCTCCAGAAGCACGGGAACTCTGCTCCAAGGATGCTTGCGAGGCGGGTTAAAAGGAGACAAATGAGTGGAGCTTATTTGGGACAGGCCAGAGAAAAAGGTGGAAATGTAAGAGAATTTCAGATTTTTAGTTGAGTGGGGAATGTTCTCAGCAGATCTTGGTCATTTATGATGCCTTTCAGAGTTGTCACGGTAGTTGGATAAAAAACCCCAATGAGCTAAGAGTAACTGGGTCCAGTGGAGGACCAAGAGGATGTCACAGAGGACTGGAGCACCTCTGCTGTGAGGCCAGGCTGAAAGAGCTGGGGTTGTTCAGCCTGAAGAAGGTGCCAGTGTGAGCTTCTAGTGGCCTTCCAGTACTTAAAGTACTTTTCTGTGTCAGGAAAAATACAGAAAGGACAGATGGGGAAAGGTGAGGAAGGACTCTTTAGTATAATGACAGGACAAGGGATAAAGGTTTCAGACTCAAAGAGGAGAGTTCAGATCTTAAGGCAGAAATTCCTCCCTGCAAGGGTGCGGAGGCCCTGAACAGGCTACCCAAGGAGGTGGTAGCTGCTCCATCCCTGGCAGTGTTCAAGGCCAGGCTGGATAGGGCTTTGGGCAACCTGGTCTGGTGGAAGGTTTCTCTGCCCATGGCAGGGGGTTGGAACTAGATGATCTTTAATGTCTCTCACAACCCAACCCATTCTAAGATTCTATGAAAACCATTTTAACTGATGCCAGCAAAGCATTTTCAAAGGTGGGTCCCCAAACAGAAGTCTAAATCACACAGGCATCAACCATTCTGCCTCTTGTAGCAGCTACGGGCATAGCAACCTCATAGCAACGTTAGTAAGGCACCCTGCAAACAGTCGGCAAACTCATTTTTTGTCACCCCATAGTGAATGAAGGTGACTTAGCAAATCTGAAAAGGGACTACAGCTCCGAGAACAACGGTGAGAAAAAAATCAAAGTTCCTAACAGTCAGGAACTGATGTAATGCAAGTTTCAGACCTGCTCACACCAATGCAATCCTGTACATTACCTAACAGGGTGAAAAATATGGCCAAAACTGCATCTATATGCTTGATGGCATGAACATGGCTTCCTGATTTGTTAATCTACTTGTTGGTTTTAAGTAAAAACACCAGTCTGTCTGTTTGAGGACCAAGCACTGCTCAAGGTGATTTACAGCAGCTTGAGATCAAATCCCAAAGCCTCCAGCTCCTGTTTGAGTGTGGCTATCTTAAAACCTGCACGATTGCTGGCACCTTACCCCACAGCCGCATCCGTATGAACACAGCAAGGTGTCGCACATGCAGGTCCTTGGGCCAGCACGTCGCAGAGCAGGTCAAGGCTAAAGCAAGTGAGCATGGGGCTGGCCAACACAAAATGCACAGGAGCACATGCTAACTCCAGCTCCACCGCGCGTGCTCCGCCGAGCTGGCTTGAGGAAAACAGACACTAAGGCTTGTCACAAACTGGAAGTTGCTCATGACGATGGAAAATGATGTCGTTTGTAGCCAGGAAGAGCAGCAGAAGCACAAACTGGTGCTTGGATCATACACCTACCCAGCACGTGCAGACACGGGTAAATGAAGCAGATTGCCTTTGGTCCTGCTTCCTCCCTTGTCTTAACATGATGCCTTTGCCAGTTTCTCTGTACCTGCCTGATCCAAAAGGAAGGGATTTAAATCACCTCTGGAAAGCTGCACTAGTGACAAATCACAGTGAAGCGCTGAGCCTCCAGTCCACCCCACACCAGCAGTCTCTGCGCTGCTGCTGCCACTGAGCCCTTCCCCTCCTACTTGGAATCCAGCAAACCCAGGGGCCTACGCTGCAGGCACAAGGAACTCAGTCTCTGTTTCAAGAACCTACTGCGTTTGGCTGGTTCAATTGGTTTCTAAACAAAACCCCAAACCTCTGTGTGCAGATGTTACATGGTCCTGGAATTTCATCAAGCCAGACTACCCAGGGCTTTACTCTAGGGTTGAGTTCAAACCTCTGCCTCATTCCAGAGTAAAATACCTCCCCTGTACTGTGAGTGATAAGCTTTTGTGTTTTTACCTGCCATAATCATGTGCACCATGCGCTCGCCCCGACTCTGCAGCACAGTCAGGTTATGTAGCTCGATAATTAGAGCAGAAATCAGCGACTGCACCATCACAGCCATTCCAACACTCACAGTTTAGGATTTAGGAATGGACAGCTCAGCCCCACCATAAGGCTGTTCTGTTTCCTCCCTGCACTCTGCCACACACAGGTCCTGTTCACCCTGCCCATCTCAGCAGCGTTTCAGCTCTCTGACACAGACACAGACCACAGTGATTTTCCCCTCCTGTTTGGAGTAGCCTTGGGAAAATCTGTTTTTCCATACTCTACTTCCTACTCAACAATGATCCGAAGTCAACCTTGAACAAATCTTTGAGACACTTCCATGAGGCCACACTCTGAGTACTGTGTTCAGCTTTGGTCATCCCAACACAAGAAAGACATTAAGGGGCTGGAGTGGGGCCAGAGAAGGGACAACAAGGGTGGGGAAGCACAAGTGCTTTGAGGAGCAGCTGAGGGAGCTGAGGCTGAGGGGACACCTTATTGCTGTCTGCAACTGCCTGACAGGAGGGTGGAGAGCTGTGGGGGGTGACCTCTTCTTTGGACAGACTGGGTCAATGGGCAGAGGCAACAGCATGAGGTTTAACAAGGCCAAGTGCAGGATCCTCCATTTTGAATACACTAATGCCCAGCAGAGCTACAGACTGGGGGATGAGTGGCTGCAGAGTGGCCGGGCAGAGAGGGATGGGAGTACTGGCTGACAACCCGTTGAACAGGAGCCAGCAGTGTGCCCAGGTGACATGAAAAGCCATGAATGCTGGCTTGTATGAGGAATAGTGTGGCCAGCAGGACTAGGGACATAATTCTCCCCCTGAACTGAGCACTCGGGAGGCCTCCCCTCAAGTACTGGGGGCAGTTATGGGCCCCTTGCTTCAAGAAAGATTTTGAAGTACTGGAGTGGGTTCAGAGGAGCAATGAGGCTGGGGAAGGGACTGGAGGGAAAGTCTGATGAAGAGAGGCTGAGGGAGCTGGGGTTGTTTAGCCTGGAGAAGCAGAGACTCAGGGGGGACCTTATCATGTTTTATAACTACCTGAAGGAAAGTTGCAGACAGGTAGGGGTCTGGCTCTTCTCCCAGGCAACTAGCTAAAGGACGAGAGGGCAGGACCTGAAGCAGCATCAGAGGAGGTTTAGATTGGATGATAGGAAGCCCTTCATCACTTGAAAGGGTGGTCAGGGCAGTGGTAGAGTCCTCAGCTCTGAAGGTGTTTAAAAAAAGACTAGACGTGGCACTTAGTGTCACGGTCTAGCTTATTGTGATGTTAGGTCACAGGCTGAGCTTCATGATCTCAGAGGTCTTTTCCAGTCTCAATAATAATTCTGTGATTCTCACAAGGAACAAGTGACAGGAGAAGAGGAAATGGCCTCAAGGTGCACCAGGGGAAGTTTAGGTTGGACACAAGAAGCTTCTTCCTGGAAAGGCCTTGGCACAGGCTGCCCAGGGAGGGGGTCGAATTGGCATTCCTGGCCATGTTTCACAGTCGTGGAGATCTGGGACTCAGGGAGAGGGTTCAGTGGTGGGATGCGACAGCTGGGTTCATGGTTGGACTTGATGGTCTTGAAGATCCTTTTCAACCTAAAAGATTCTGTGATTCCATGATTATAAGATGCAAAGATCCACAGGACTGTGGAAAAGGAGAAGCTTTGTATGGTGCAAACGAAAGCTTAAGCTAAACAGGGTCAACACACAAGCCACAAAATACTGCTCCAAACCCCTGAACTTGATGACAAACTCAGCTACTCTTGTGTTTTCTAGGAGCTAAACCCCTTTTACACGAAAAATCAAAGGTTTTTTTCTTCTGAATTTATAAGGTAATATTTTCTTTGGGTTCAAACCCTGTAATTACTCTAGATATCAGCTCTCACTCCACTGCACTGACCCTCTGTAGCTCCAAAATTAATTTGCTTCGCCAGTTAGCTGAGAGTCCTTAATTCTGCATTTCTAACCCAGGTGTAAATTAGTGTCAGAACCAGCTCCACAAGGCCCATGGGGGCAGGAAGTTCAGGTGGAGCCCCTGGAACAAACTCATCTCCATCAAACTGCTGAGGCTTCAGCTCAAAATGCTCTTTGCTTATAAGTAAATCCACTGGGATAAACACAACACATAGCTGTCTCAATGTGAGGACACAGGGCTTTTACTGCATCAGAAGATCAAAGCTGAGCTTAGTTTATTCCTTCTTCCAAAGAGGCAGCTATTTTTTCGTTGTTTATTTTTTTTTAAAAGAATGCCCCAACATTCAAGCTGCTCTGGTCATGCTTCACTGCTTCATGTTTCAAGGCCTTTATACCGCTCCTTGCATTATTATCCCCAAGATGCACCTCAGTTTTAGGCACTGAAATGCTTCTCCGTAGGACTGAATAGGTTTGCGAGAGGCAGTGAGGTGGTCATACAGACCATAACAACATCTGGGACAGGAATATATATCAGGCATGTGAGAAGTTCCCAACCAGCACCAGGAAAGATGCTGTTTAAGAGATTTTTCTCTGAAGTGTAGTGGAGACCAAAACTAACCAGACTGCTGGGTTCACACCCATGAATGGGTGTGAATTTTTCCATGTGAATTTTTCCCTAGTGTTGGATGCAAATTGAAGAAAGGAAATCTGCTGGAATGGCAGGACCTTGAAGAAGGAATTAATTTGCGTTTATAGTCTCAGCCTGCAACTGAGGATTCCTGATAGCAAATCCTGGCTTGGTTATTGAACCTAAGAGAGACTAACCTTGTCCTAAATGTTTTCTTGCAGCTTTACTGGGAGATTTCTCTCACACATGAAAGAGCAGAAGACACTGACCACTAACTTAAACTGTCAGAAAAAGGACAATCAGTGTCAAACTACCCTTTTCCTTGAAAAAACAGGATCTTACTAATAATATCAATGGAGGCTTGAGACGAAATCGGGCAGGACATGGGTCAATGGATGTAGCATCTGAAGCACAGAAGCTGCTCCAGCTTCCAGCACTGGCTTTTTCCTGTCAGGAAGGGACTGGAGCACCACTGTGGTGAGCATCACATAGAACTGCTTTGTCCACAGGTTAGTTTTTGTGCTGCCCTGTGACAACTGGTTGGGTGCTATCAGAAATTCTCCCTCTAGGTCACTCCGTGTGAGAAGCACTGCTTTCTCTCAGCTTCAGTCATCTCTTGGATGACATACATTGCTTTGGGGTGAGGGACGCCAAAGATCATCGAGCTTTCTCCCTCTAAACACCAGGCTTGACATGAGGAGAAGCTTCTTCCTGGAAAGAGCCCTTAGGCCTTGGCACAGGCTGCCCAGGGAGGGGCTTGAAACACCATCCCTGGCCATGTTTCACAGTTGTGGAGATCTGGGACTCAGGGAGAGGGTTCAGTGGTGGGATGCGACAGCTGGGTTCATGGTTGGCTTTGATGATCTTGATTTGTGGTTATATGGAGATTCTTGTAAAACTGATAGTAACAGACAGAACCCCCTCCATATCACTGTATTTATAGCAGAGTAACGTTAGGCTGAATTTGGACACTTTTCTTCATCCATCCCACTCAGGAGATAAATCAAAGCAGCATACCAAACACGCAAATTATTGGATATGGGGGGGGGGGGTTCATTTCAGCATTTTCTTCATCTCAGCTCTAAGGAAGCCCTGCTGATATTTCTATTTTGGAGGCTCTGCCTGGGATACTACCAGCTGACCTTCGCCACATACACAGGCTGGTTACCTTCAACAGCAAACTTGCACAAAAACACAATGCTTCAACAGCAGTTATTTCCAATAAAGATAAAAAATCACCCAATGCTACAAGGTTTACCAAACACAGCCCATTTTCAGGGTGAAAAACATGTGCACTTCCACAAATTCCTCCAACCAGAACTAGGTTTAGAAAGAAAAGAAGAGATTGAACCAGCACTTGCAATATTCAGATCGATTTGCAGTTTCGTGTGCTTTACAGGAAACTGATTTCCTTAAAGAAAAGGTAATAAAACATGTGAATATAACTGTCTGTAACCTCCAAAAACGCCTTAAAAAGTAACTGAACTACCCTTGTTTTGTCTCCTTTAGTTAAAAAAAATAAAATGGAAAAAAGAAGAGCTTAAACATCTGCATCAGCAGTAACTACAGATAACAAGGAAATCTGAAATCTCAAGAGGTTTTGTGCTCTCTTCAGAACACCAGGCTCATTTTTGTTGAAACTAAGCCAAATTCTTTGATCTGTTTCTCGGCTTGACATATTTAAATTGAGGGGATGTTTTGGTTTGGTCAGGTTTTGCTGTGTGTTAACCCTCAGCAATGGCCGTTTTACCTGGTTAATTCCTTGCAGATACAGGACAAGAGGTTCAGTCCTGGGGATGGTCACCCACATTTTGTACCAAGTCTTCCCTTTCTCAAGAAACTGGAGGTAGCTGCTGAAGAGGCTGTTTTCGGCTGCTAAGATGCTTTGCTTCTGGAGGAATTAACAAAAAGAGACAAAGTTTAAAAACCCAGCAGGTTCCATTGATGCTTACAAGGGCAAAACCTTCCAGTTACGTCTAAATCATAATTTAAGCTGCCCACAGTCAGATAATACTGTAGGGTAAGTGCTAGTTAGTCCAGAACTAAATGCAAGCTACATCATTACTAGAGAAATGAAGAAATAGCCCAATTTCATGTAATAAGAGGGAGATGCTGAATTCCTGCTCTCAGTGGACATAAAGTTAAATTCCACCTCCAGCAAGTAAATTGAGAAGGGTAATTAAGGTGATACAACTCGTTTCTTGCTTAGCAGAGCAGGCTGGCAGCTGATGGTAGATTCATGCAAGAGGTGAATTAACCTCTTGTACAAGGGATGGAGAAAGATGAGAGCCAGAAGAACAGTGCAGGGGCAAAGAAACAAGAAGATTAAGAATAATTCTAGTCTTTGGATGGAATGCAAAGAAAACCCAAATCCCTGGTCACATCAGCCTTTGCACAGAGATCTCCTGGGGATTCCTGGCATCTGCCAAGAACAGTTACAAGATGACAACCTGCTGAGCTGCCATTAAGAAATTTTAATGTCAAGAGGAGGGAAAGTGAAAGGCTAGCTCTTTCCTGCACACTGGTTTTCTTGCATTTTATCTGATCCTCTGGAGGTTTAGCAGAACACTAAAGGCCTGAGCACAGCTGGGGACAAAACTACACTTTTCCTCAGGTTTTTTTATACGTTTCTCCTGTAATCTGCTTTCTAATGGCAAGACCCAGATTCCATGTCACTGGTTTGCTTTTTGGCTTCTCAGATTCACAGAGCTCTTGGCACAGGTTTTCACTTCACTGGCAAACTGCTCCGCTCAAACCAAGCTGAAAGGTTTCTTGTGAGATACCACAGACTGTACTGGTGTAGTCAGTGTTTATCTCCTGCATGCATACAGCCACAGTCTGCATCTCAAGCTTTTGATAGTATCCAACTCTAGAGGCAGAATCTTCACTGTGCTCTGCAGCTAGGGGAGTTCAGGGAAGAGCAATATGACTTTGTAGGTTTACCCCACTTATTTCTGAGATTCTGGATGTGCTGACAAAGTGGCAGAGCTCACTCTGGGACACTGCATTTTACCTGGAAGGAAATACGACATACTGGGAAGGATCTAAGAAGAAGACTTGAAGAAACATATACTACATAAGCTGTGGGTATGGGCTGGCAAGCTTACGTTTCCTGTTGCTCTTTTCCATGTAGTTTGGCTCTGATGAGGAGCACAAGGCTAGGAAGAAGTCTGATGGCTCTGAGGTGTGGCTTCCACTAAGATGGTTTCCAAGGGAAGATGTTTTTCACTACAGGCTGCAACCATTCCCAAGCTGGTGCTGCTGATGGCAGTGGTAAAGCTCAGCACACAGGGGCAAACAAAGAAGTTCTCATTGTGTCAGTGGCTCTTTCATGAAGCTGATATCCATGTGGTCCACTTTCAGTCCAGAAAATTATCTTTACATGTGCCATGACTTCTGTGAGAGGTGTCCCTGCCCAGTCAGGGGGCTGGAACTAGATGGTCTGTGAGGTCTGGTAAAAAATACTGGTGTAAGGTTTGATAACATCTGTGGCAACTGTGATGCAGTAGTTTATACAGCAGTTGTTGTCATGGAGAAGAGTCCCCATTTCAACAGGTCTGAGAACGATTAAGTGAATCCTGACAGTCTTTCAGAAGGATGTTGTGCTTTGCAATCAGCCAAGCCAAACATTCTTGCCAAGGATATTCTGACAAGATGTGAAATAAGGAATGCAAAAACATCTTCTACACAGAGTGAGTAGTTATACATTCTAGTTAGTCTAGAGAAAATGAGGCTTAGGGGAACCTCATTGCTGTCTACAACTACCTGAAAGGAGGATGGAGAGAGAGAGGTGAGGATTCGTCTCTTCTCACAAGGAACAAGGGAAACAACAAGAAGAAGTGGCCTCAGGTTGCACAAGGGGTAGTTGAGGTTGGCCATGAGGAGAAACTTCTTCCTGAAAAGGGCCATCAGGCCTTAGAACAGGCTGCCCAGGGAGGTGGTTGAATCATCATCCCTGGCCATGTTTCACAGTCATGGAGCTTAGGGACAGGGTTTAGCGGTGGCCTGGGGATACCCTGGAGATCTTTGTTCAAATCTAGACGATTCCATGATTTCAAAAAAATTAAAGAGAGAGAGGCAGCCAGACAGACCTACAGGGCAGATGGCACTCTACAAGGCTCTTGGCTACATAACTGTACCTCTGCAGCTTGTCTTTTCTTGTGCTCTCCAACTGTTTCCACTCCAGGGCTGCCCAGGTTTGCCGGTAACTGCAGGAAACACTCTTTACACACTCGATTATGACGGCTGTTATCTGCGAGTGGTTTGAACTCAGAGCATTTTGCACAGATCACCTGTAGCAGAAAGACAGTACTTTGTTAGCCAGCATGAAAACAGACTCTTTCTCCAAAGACACTGTGCGACATCAAATAATCGTATTTCATTAAAATAACATCTAGAAGATGAACGTGAAACTTAAGGTAGAGTGATCAATATAATATTTACTTTATTTACGACCATTAATACCTAACATTTTGTGATCCCACACAGAGTACCAATACACCTAACTCAAAGCAAAAGCCCCTCTGGGGAAATGTATCCTGTAGCAGAGGCTCAGGGAGCTGGGGGTGTTTAGGCTGGAGAAGAGGAAACTCAGGGGGGGACCTTATTGCTCTCTACAACTACCTGAAAGGAGGTTGTAGTCAGGTACTTCTCCCAGGCAGCTGGCAACAGAATGAGAAGGCATGGCGTGAAGCTGCACCAGGGGAGGGTTAGGCTGGATCTTAGGAAGGCCTTCCCCATGGAAAGGTTGATCAGACCCTGCTGAAGGCAGCGGTGGTGTCCCCATCCCTGGAGGTATTTAAGGACAACCTGGCAGTGGCCCCTAGTGTTCTGGTCTGGCTGCTGTGGTGATGTTAGGTCATGGGCTGGGCTGGATTAGCTCAGAGGGCTTTTCCAGCCTCAATCATTCTGAGAGGAAGAGGAAAGAGAGAAGAGGACTATTGAGCAGGCCTATTTACCACAACAGGTTTGG
>VZRI01011503.1:103560-129455 GCA_013397515.1 Upupa epops
GTCCCCACCTGGGCCTGACAGCAGATGCTGTATGCTCTGCCACTCAAAGACTGGGAGAAGCCTCTGATCTGAGAGAGAGAGATCGTAAAATACCGATCTCCTAAACCTTTGGTAGAGACGGGTGTTCTCTTGTGTTCCTGCATCCGAGATGCTGCTGGCTGTGGTCACATTACTAAGAAATCCCAAGATTAGAGGAGTTAGAAGCAAGCCTAAGACATATTTTTCTGTATTTTCTCATTGCTCTCATGTGAAGCCGAAACCCTATGTGTTCGCTGTCTCCCATTTCTCTCAGAGTGTGCATGATGGCACTGTGATACAGATCCTGTTTTGCTTTTGCTTTGGTTGTTTTATTTATTTGGGGATTTTTCCTTTGCTTCTTGGTTGTGGGTTCAATAAACTCTTTTCCTTTTAGCAAAGTTGCTTCATTGCCTGTTGAATTCTCAGTGAGGGCTGGTTGGTGTGCTTGGACTGCAGGCACCTACCCAGAACCAATGTAGACCTTCATTTTAGCCTAGTACAAACATTTTTAAACCTCTGGGACTCTATTTCATTACTTTAGACCTGATTAGTATAAAGCAAACCCAGAAGGTTGAAAACCTGAACAGAAGCAGAAGTCTCTCATCCAGAGTAGTTTTATTTCAACTGATGGGACTGAGGTTTCTTCAGACTTCTTAACTTTCCTTTCCTCTCTTCAGCTGAAAGTGTGTCTCCATTTTGTACGAATCACAGCATTTAAATCCCATTACTCTGTACAAGTCGCATTACAAATGCCCAACTGAGAAACTGACCTTTGCAATAAGACTTGAAAACTGCCTTCAGTGAGCTCACTCTCATCTTGGCTGTGCTGCAATTTTTCAGAACCAAACTTGGAGAATTAAGCCAGAACGGACCTCGAGCCCTGAGGACTGGCATTTTTCGGCTTCTCAAGCCGCAGAAAACTACTTTGGCACAACAGTGTTTTAGGGAAAGCAGAACCCATCCATTTTTAATATGGTACTCTCAACCACACATCCTAGAAGGAACTACTGTGTGAAGTAAGGCTGTGAAAAGTCCACTGTGTGTCTACAACCAGAATATAAGGAACAAATTTTTCCCCAGGTACATGCACCACCTTTCCTTGTATCCGGCGATTTTGTACTGGTTTTGCTATTAAAATAGTGCAGTCTAGGTCATCCACACCAGAACTTTGCTCTTCCCTCTTTCCAATTCCCAGGTAATAAAGCAGGTGTGAAGATTTGTTCTGATGGTGATCTGCCATGAACCAGAACACCTTTTAGTTCCTGCACTGTAAAATAAACCAAAGATCTCTTCAGTGGCCTCTGCAGAGGGGACTCAGCAGCTCAGAGCATCCTGATACTTACTGCCCCACACTGCTTACAGTGGTGCCGCCTCTTGGTGATGGAGTTGAAGCTCTCGCTGCAGCTCTTGCAGGCCTGCTTCTCCTTGTCTCGCTTGGATTTGGAAGATTTCCTGCAGGAATCGCTCTGAAATGAAAAGTACAACCTTGTGATTTTTTTTTCATTTGTTTTTTCAAAATAAGAAAAATCACAATACAATTCATAGAGTTCTCCTGCTGACAAAAGTCCTCTTTAGGTCTCACACTTTCAGAGAAGCTGAACCGCTGGTGCCCCATAGCTGGATAGCTGGCTCAGCCATCAAGGCTTTCTGGTACTAGTGACAGGACGAGGCACAATAGCTTTAAACTGAAAGAGGGGAGAATGAGAGAAGATCTTAAGCAGAAATTGTACCATGTTCTGATAAACTGAAGACTTTTAACTTGACATTATGCAGCTTACAAAAATACAGCTTCATGCAGAACTTCATGAAGCTTAAAAGTTTAAAAAACTTCTTTTTTAAAGAAATAGATCATGTTCATCCACCATTAAGGTCATAGAGGAACTCCCAAGACCATTAATTCCAACCTTCAACTAAACACCTCCAAGACCACTAGCCCATATCCCACAGTATCACCACCACTGCCCACCACTGCCCTGAGCAGACTGTTCCAGTGTTTAACTGCTCTTTCACTAAAGAAATTTTTCCTGCTTTCCAGCCTGAATCTCCCCTGGGGTAACTTTTGGTCGTTTCCTCTGGGAGGAAACGTTTCCTTGGAAGATGAGGCCAACACCAGCCTCCCTAAAGCCTCCTTTCAGGTAGCTGTAAAGGGCAATGAGGTCTCCTCTCAGTTTCCTTGGGCTAAATAATCCCAACTCGCTCAGCCTCTCCTCAAAAGACCTGTTCTCCAGTCCCTTCACCAGCTTTGTTGCCCTTCTCTATCCTTGCTTCAGCATCTCCATATCTTTCTTGCACTGTGGTGGCCAAAACTGGACAGAGCACTCAAGCTGCAGTCTCACCAGTGCCCTATACAGGGGCATGATCACTTCCCTTTTCCTGCTGGCTACACCATTTCTTATACAAGCCAGGACGCTGTTTGGCATTCCTGGCCACACTACTGGTTCATGTTCAGCCGGCTGTCAACCAACACAGTTCCTTCATTGAATCATAGACTGACAAAATTGTTTAGATCAGAAAAGACCTTAAAGCTCATCAAGTTGAACCATTTATACAGCTATTGTAAGGCCATCGCTAAACCCTGTCCCTGAGCTCCAAATCTCCATGACTGTGAAACACAGCCAGGGAGGTTGTTTCAACTCCCTGCCTGGACTACCTCTTCCAAGGCCTGAGGACCCTATACAGGATGAAGCTGCTCCTCATGGCCAACCTAAACTTTCCTTGAGGCAGCCTAAGGCCATTTCCTCTTGTCCTGTCCCTTGTTCCTTATGAGAAGAGACCAACCCTCACCTCTCTCCACCCTTCTTTCAGGTAGTTGCAGACAGCAGTAAGGTCTCCCCTCAGCCTCCTTTTCTTCAGACTAACCAGTCCCAGCTCCCTCAGCAGCTCCTCACAAGGGTTGTTCTCCAGACCCTTCCCCAACCCTGTCGCCACCTTTCAGCCTCCCTGGGTCTCTGCCCTGCCATTCCCTGGTTGCAGAGAAAAACACATTGTCCTTGTGCAGAGCTACCAAAGCCACCCTGGCTCAAACAGGCATCACATGGTAGAACCACAACTAATTACTTCTAATTGGTTGCATCTTCTCATTTCTGCTCTCTTTTCCCTAGCTGCAGCAGCAACACTCGAAAACCAAACCCATACATGAGGACATTAGAGGTTTTGCAATCAAGCTTGGTGAAGCAGAGTCATCAGGAATCATCCAGGAAAACCTCTCTGCTCCCATATATGAACACAGTAATTTCTTAGCAAAACAGACTGTAGACCCATGTCCTTCACTCACTGTTCTTGGGAGGAACCAGCAGTTACCAGCATGATACCGAATGCAGCAGCAGAACAATGCCTCAGTGAATCACAGGCAAAGGCTTTCCTTTCAAACTTTATCAGAGTGCCGGAGCATGGAGCAGAATTAAGGCAATTTGAAAAGCTGTTACTGACCAGCAGCAATCTCCAGAGGAATTCCTGGATTTCTATCACATACATTGGCCAGAGCCAGCCATTTCTCCCTCCAATTTTGCTACTAAAGCTGTCTGATTTTTTAACAAGACTGATTTTCCTTCTACTGGTTCAGGATGAATTCCCCTTAAGTTGGTAGACTGGAGAATTTTCTTACTGGTCAACCTCATGTTCCTCTTCTGAATGGTTAAAATCTGCAAATAGCATAACAAGCGTTCTGATTCCTACGTTAACTACAATTTCACTTGTGTTACTGGGACAGAGGAGCATAACTGAAGGCACATGTGAGCTGTGACTGGAAGAAAACCCTGACAAACGCTCAACAAAACCAATTTTCACTTTCAAGTGATGCCTCCATGTCCCTGTGTGGTAAAAATGCTGAAGTTCCTCTAACATTAATTGAATGGGTTGAAAATCGGAACATTTGGCTTGTTCTTCATTAGGAAAAGCCATCAGCACTGACACCAATCCTTACTGGAGCTCCTATTTCCCTTCCTTCTCAATGTGAACAACTCTCCTCAGTGTCTACTTTGAGAAACACATGACCCATATATTAGAGAAAGGAAAGAAAGCAGAAAGGGCATTAAATTGATTATATTACATATGACTGTATTATATATTAAGTTATTATCACATTATACATGACTAATTTAACTTGTGCTTCACCATACAACAAGCATGTAACACTAACTTAACTAATCTTAAAAGGCCCTTTATGAAGAGGCTTGATGAATGGCAGCAATGGTTCATAATGTTTCTCAACATTATGAGAAAATAGTGAGAACACAAGACTTTGAAGTGTTACTGTTGCAGCTGCATAAAAAACACTGAAAAGGAAAATGTATTTTCCTTATGACTCAAATACCATTGAGCAATCACAGAAGGACTTATTCAGTATTCTGTAATTTAATTGCTGACATAAGGAAAGAATCTCTATGAAAGCAGAATCACTTAATCTTTTTGGTTGGAAGGGATCTTTAAGACTACCAAGTCCAACCTTTGACCCAGCATGCCAGGTCATCACCCCTAACCCCTGTCCCTCAGCGCTGTCTGTCTGACCTTTAAATTCCTCCAGACACAGCGACTCACCACTGCCCTGGGCAGCCTGTGCCAATGGCTGATAACCCTTTGGGGGGAGAAATTAGAAACCCAGAGACTTGGCCACACACTGTCACCTAGACACTGAGCAGAGAAATTTTAGTAGAAAAGAAGGGATCTGTAATTCACAAACCTTGTTCATCAACAATAAATTTAACAGTCACCTTGCAACTGTGTTCTCTATTCACTGAACTCTGTAATTGAAGTTGATGTATGTCAAGAGGGGAATAGTCAGCGAGGTACGGGAGACTGATCTTGGGTTATTTATCACTCACTACATATTTCATTCTTTCTGTGCCAGCAGGCAGAAATTCAGCCTCAGTGCTGCTCATGCAACACAGAGACAGTCTGAAGAGACTCACATGGGCAGATGCACAATGAGGTTTCAAACCTTTTCCTCCTCATTGTGCTACCACAGCAGCATATTTTCTGGTTAGAAATTACAGATCTTGTCATGGGGCAGAACATCAGCGACTGCTTCTGAAAATGTTGTGCGAGAAATTAATGTCAATTGTACCTCCTGCAGGAGGATTTTAGTGCCTGGTTTTGCTGACCCTTCAGGAGACTCAGAAGAACCAGGGGATGGAAACACTACTTTGCTGACCACCACTACCACCAAGTGGTTTGCAAGTGGAAGCTGTTAAGCACACCATGCCCTCATGTGAGATGTTTCTAAAGGAAAAGTCATTATTTAAAAATTATTTTCTAAGGCTGTAACATCTGAGTCCATTGCTCATGCTGATGTTACCCATCTGCTACAAAACAGCAGATCCCAGAAACAGTACCTACTGTCTCAGGGATTAAGTATTTCTCTTAATACACAGACCGAGGAAGGGGTGTCAGACTGCCCAGGGAAGTAGTTGAAAATGAAGACCCATCTAAGGACATGTGCTTCTTCCTGTGGGGTAGTTTTATGGAATAGCTTAATAAAATCATGGACAACATTTAGTTCCCAGACTGTTCCTAGCTGGTTCAAAGATGGACAATAAGGATGGGGAAGGGTCTGGAGACAAACCCTTCTGAGGAGCAGCTCAGGAAGCTGGGGCTGATTAGTTTGGAGAAAAGGAGGCTGAGGGGAACCTTATTGCTGTCTGCAAATACTTGACAGGAGGGTGGAAAGAGGTGGGGTTTGGTCTCTTCTCAAAAGGAAGAAGAGACAGGACAAGAGGAAATAGCCTCAGGCTGCACCAGGGCAAGTTTAGGTTGGCCACAAGGAGAAACTTCTTCCTGGAAAGGGTCCTCAGGCCTTGGCACAGGCTGCCCAGGGAGGGGGTTGTATCACCATCCCTGGCCATGCTTCACAGTCATGCAGATCTGGAGTTCAAGGACAGGGTTTAGCAGTGGCCTTGGGACAGCTGGGTTAATGGCTGGGCTCAATGATCTTGAAGGTGTTTTCCAACCTAAATGATTCTGTGATTCTTATGTGTCAAGATTTACTCACTAACACATTTGTAATCAGCTAAAAAGACCTATTTTTCCAAAAAAATTAATTAGAACTAAAACTTCCATTTCCATAAGAAGCTTAAGACCAATGGAAATGACTATGTGCTTGTTTTTAAATACTATATCAAAATTATTTTGCATTAAATAGCCAATTCACTATATGTATTTCAAGGAACAGGGTGACTAACTGCAAAACCTGACTACAGAAAGTACAAATATAAATAAGAAGTTGCTTAGGCATCAATAAAATAATTGCTAAGGCATTTCCTAAATATCTGTGATTCTCAGAAGATATCTTAAAAGGGAGAGAGAAGAATCTAAAAGCAAACCAAAAGGCACAGACACACCCTCCACCGTAACAGCACAACTGCAACAACCAATCTTCTTCCAACCAGCTTCCCCATGACCAGGTTCAAACACTTAGCAGCACATGGAGGAAAAGGAGGATTGTGATTCATGGATGGTACAAATGCTGTGAACAGCTCTGGGTGTTAACTTAGCCAAGAAGTGAAGGAGAGAACAGCTGCAGCCACAGGCAGTGGAACAGAAACTGATCCACTGAAGTAGCTTATTTTTCTTTCCTTTTCTCCCTGCCTTGTTCTACTGATAGTAGTAGCTTCTTCAAATTACTCACCCCACCAAAGGCACCACCACCATCTGCTCCAGGCATTGACTCCACCGAGTTTGTGCTTGCTATCTGAAAGAAAGAAAGGGACACAGAATCATTTAAACATAGATATTTTCCCAAATAATTTATAATTTTAGCTTATATATTCATAGATCCTGCATTTCTACAAGTAGTCAATACATACAGGTACAGTATGGACACTATGTATTGAACAAATATAGTGCGCAAATAACAAGCTTACGCCCACCAAAATCACAGACTACAACCTAAAAGAAAAATGATCTCATCTGTCATTAATCGATAGGGAGTTTGTTCTCATACACACACACTTTATGATAAATTCTCCTGTTATTCACATTACCTATTCCCCAGGCCTGTGGAAAACAGGTTTAAACATGTAACTGCATAAAAGTGTATGAACATGTAGCTGCATCATAAACACAGAAGTAAAATAAAATGGAATTTACAAAGCAAGATACTACTAAGAGTGATGAAATTGGATACTGTGTCTTCATGTGACAGAAAGAACTGAGCTTATTAGTGTGTTTGACAGGAAAAGGTTATTTTCTATCAGAGCATCCTGGTTCTGATGGCAGCCATGAGTTAACTTAAAAATAAATACAGGAATCAATTATTTTTCAGTTTTTCCCCAGGTATTTTTAGCTGATGGTGACCAGTAAGCTGGGCCACGTTCTGAAAATGGCTGGCTGCTATTAGCAACAGGATCCTCGACTCTTGTAGAGGCTCACAGAAATCTCTGCTGCTGATCTGATCAAGGCTGTGATGGAAGGAAGATCTGACATGTCTGCTAAACCCCCCTGGGAGACCAGTCAGATAAATATCCAGCATTACAGAGTCACTGGATTGGAGCTGGGAGAGGTTTCAAACACAGTTAAGTTCCAGAAAACATACAAGCTTAGGCAGGCAGGGGAGAAGATAAAACATTCCTGAGTTTAACCTCTTTGAAACTTTTTAAAGAGTAGTAACATAGAAAAAGAAGAAAGAATGCCGAAAGGCCTCTCAGAGCAGATGGGGAAAGGTAATGAAGAAAATCCCCCAGGCACATGAACATCATTCCGGAGAGCCAAACGCTCCTCACACTGAAGAATGACACCTGTTGTGGTGAATAAGCCCTTCATCTGGAAAACATGACTGATAAATCTCCTCTACTGAACTGTCCTGGGTAATTTCATAGAATCATCAAGGTTGGAAAAGACCTTCAAGATCATCAAGTCCAACCATCTGCCCTACAACCCCCAACCACTACGCTACTTCTTGGAACACCCTGGCTGACTGTTTTCTGAACCACTCCAGGGGCCGTGCCTCCAGCCACTCTCTGGGCAGCCCGTTCCAAGGCCTCCCCACTCTTTCTGGGGAGAAGTTTTTACTAAGGTATTATCTGAACCTCTCCTGGCACAATCTGGCCCCATTTCCTCTTGTCCTTTCACTAGTCCCTGTGGAGAACAGGCCAACCCCTGCCTCAGTACACCCTTCAAGTATTTGTAGAGAGCAGTGAGGTCTCCAATCATCCTCCTCTTCTCCAGGCTGAACACCCCTAGCTCGTCAACGTCTCCTCTCCAAATCCCTAACCAGCCTAGATCCTCCTCTCTCACCTTCATGTCCATCCTGTACTGTGGTGCTCAAAACTGCCCCCAGTACTCAAGGTGCAGCCTCACCAGGGCTGAGTATAGGGGCAGGGTCACCTCTACAGTCCTGCTGGCCACACCATTGCTGATGCAGGCCAAGATGCCATTGACCTTCTTGGCCATTTATTTCATACCTGCATAGCTGAGTGACTGATCCACATTTGAGAGGCAAAAGCATTGAGCTAAGCGTACCGTAATGTACTATAAAAATCAAGAATAAGACTAGTTTATAATGAACTGTGTAAGTCTACCTGGCAAAACTGCAACAGCAAAGCAGTAGAGTGAAGGACTCTTACTTACTGAGGAATCAGGAAGATGCTCCTCCTCTTGAGAAAAAGAGCTATTGAAAGCTCTAAACGTCTCGCTGTTCTGTTTGTGCTTTTCGATTGTTGCTTGGATGACCTGAGATAAAAATTCCAGCAAAGATCAGAAGCAAGACAAAACTAGCCTTGGAAAGATTCTCTTCATGGAAGATAGTTACAATTAGCCTTGGGGAGAGGGACTTGGGGGTGCTTGTGGACAGAAGGTTCAACATGAGCCAGCAGTGTGCACTTGTGGCCCAGAAGGCAAACCGGATCCTGGGCTGCATCAGGAGAAGTGTGGCCAGCAGGTTGAGGGAGGTGATTCTCCTCCTCTACTCGGCTCTGGTGAGACCCTACCTGGAGTACTGCATCCAGTTCTGGAGCCCTTATTACAAGAAGGATGTGGACATGCTGGAGCAAGTCCAGAGGAAGGCCACGAGGATGATCAGAGGGCTGGAGCACCTCTCCTATGAGGCCAGACTGAGAGAGTTGGGGCTGTTCAGTCTGGAGAAGAGGAGGCTCCAAGGTGACCTTATTGTGGCCTTCCAGTACCTGAAGGGGGCTACAAAAAGCTGGGGAGAGGATTTTTAGGATCTCAGGTAGTGATAGAACTAGGAGTAATGAAGCAGAGCTGGAGATGGGGAGATTTAGATTTGATTTGAGAAGGAGGTTCTTCACCATGAGAGTGGTGAGATCCTGGAATGGGTTGCCCAGGGAGGTGGTGGGGGCCCCATCCCTGGAGGTGTTTAAGGCCAGGATGGATGAGGCTCTGGCCTGCCTGCTCTAGGGTGGGGGCTTGGAACTGGATGATCCTGTGGTCCCTTCCAACCCTGACCGATTCTATAACTTCTTCCCAGGGAGGGAGGGAGATGGGGTGCTGGAGGGGGCTGCCTGGGGGGGTTGTGGAGTCTCCTTTTCTGGAGATGTTTTAAACCTGCCTGGACCTGGTCAGGATGTCCTGCTGTGGCAGGGGGACTGGAACAGATGATCTTTTGAGGTCCCTTCTGATCACAAGTGAAATGGAAAACTAAAGTACTTCCTAACTAGGAGCAGTGTTAACTCACTGCTGTTGAACTGAATGCTGCTAGCAGTGACTCTACAAGTCAGACTGTGAGAACACCAGGCTCATCTCTGACACCTCAGCCTCTTCTCTCACTGTGGGGAATGGGAACCCAAGTGCAACCCAAGTGCACCTGCCTGGAGACAGCGGAACCCTCACTAGGACTCAGAATTTTTCCACCAGTAGCATTACCAAACTGGACTACCTAGCTTCCTCGAGCAGCCACATTCATTCAAAACTCCAAACAAAGGGTTTTAAAACCAACAGGAGGTTCTGCTTGTGCAATAAATACTCTTGATTATTGTAAGGGGTCTGTATTAACCTGAATCCATTCCCGTTTCTCCTCTTCTGTCCTGTTAAAAACAGAAGAAAAGCACAGAAAACATAATCCTGCAACCAATCTTTTCAGTAGATTCAATTTGCATCTTCACATTTTCAATACCCATTAAGATCATAGCTTTACCATACACTGTTCTTTGAACATTATTAATAATTACTGACCTAAATTATTACCCAATGCCCAAAAGGTTGGAACTATTAATAATCACCAAGAGTTTTGCTTTGCTATCATAATGTTTTATAATAATTCTTGACATTATTACCAAATGTGAAAACTTTAAATATTGATAATGATCATAATAAAATATCAATGATGATAATAATAAAAGTTGGTTTATTAACACAGTGGAACAATAACTACTATAGACAGTGTGTAAACATTCAGCAAAGCAAATCAATGTAGCACCTTAACACTCCATGACTCAGGACTCATATTCTCTTGCACGTGGAACAGAATCCACAGTTCTTGGATCATATAATACTCAGAAACCTCACAAGAACACCTTACCTGGCTTGGAGTTCCAGTGATCTCTTTTTTCCTGTTATTGAAAATGTGTGAGTCACGTTTGGCTTGGCAATTTCTTGGACCTGCAAAAACAACGCGTTGGCTTCCAACAGTTCTAATGACTTGGGTATATATTTGTTCTTTAAAATACTCAGTTGAAAGGATCACTCAGAATAAGGTACAGAGGTAGAAAACACAAAAGATTGGTTCCATATTTACTTAACTTGGTACAGAATCATATAATCAGTAAGCTTGGAGAAGACCTCCAAGCCATCAACTCAAACCCACCAGGCCCAGGAAACCATGTTTCCTAGTGTCACATTGACTCAACTCCAGGGACAGTGATTACACCACCTCCCTGGGCAGCCTGTTCCAACACCTGACTGAGACTTCTGAATCTGTATCACCAACCTGAGTCATTATTTTCTTACCCACCTTTGACTGATAAGAGTCATATAGATGGAGCTTAGGGACAGAGTTTAGTGGTGGCCTTGGGATAGGTTGGGCTCAATCTTCCCAAATGTATTTGATAACAACCTTATAATTACCTCATAATAATAAAATAATAATAATAAACAACCCCTGCAAAGCTGGATTTCATTATATTTCCATATATCTGCATTGTATATTCAGATTCAGGTGGGACTGGACACTACTGAATGGGGAAGATTTAAAGCATGGAAGAAGCAGAGGTGCAAACCTGCAGTCCTGCAATGTCCATCTTCTCTCGAACGCTGAACTTCTGGCCTATCAGCCTCAGTTTTGGCACGCAGTACAGCACCATACTGTTAAACTGGAATAAGGCAAGATTTTCAGGTAAAGGATTACATGTTGCACAGAGCCTGCATTTTCATGGGACTCTGGCATGTTTTAATCCAAGATGCAGTTCCCAAGAAGAGATGCATCTCCCTGGATGCTTTGCAGAAATGCAGCCTCTGAAAGAGGGACATGTGAAATATGCTCTGGGATCTGGCAACCCATCACAAAGGCACAAGGCTTTAAGAAAGATGGAGATCCTCAAAGGAAAAGTATCAGGAGAAAACAGCTGCTCAGAGAAAGGAGGAGCTGGGCTCAAAAGTACTGTTTCACAACCCAGTGCTGAAAATGAGAGCAACAAACAAACTCACCAGGAACAAATACCTATCCTGGGCTGTGCCATTCTTCGCTGAAAGTTTCTGAATGTGCCCTTCTTTAATGAGCTCATTGGCTGGGTTAACAATATCCTCCTCACCACCAAGTCGCTCGTACACTTCCAAAAGCTTGTGCATCTTTTCCTGCAATTGCAAAATCCCCAGTAATTTCAATTTTTTTAAATATTATATTATTCCACTTATCATAGAATCATTAGGGATTGGAAGGGACCTGAAAAGATCATCTAGTCAATTCCCCTGCCACAGCAGGATCATCTAGTCCAAGCTGCGCAGGAACACATCCAGGCAGGTCTGGAATGTGTCCACAGAAGACTCCTCAACCTCCCTGGGCAGCCTGTTCCAGTGCTCTGTTACCCTCACTGTGAATAAGTTTCTTCTGAGATTTATACGGAACCTCCTCTGTTCCAGTTTGCACCCATTGTTCCTTCAACTATCACTAGATGACCTTGAGAAGAGCCTGGCTCTATCCTTCTGACCCCTCAAACATATATAGACATTAATGAGGTCACCCCTCAGCCTCCTCCTCTCCAAGCTAAAGAGACCCAGCTCCCTCAGCCTTTCCTCATAAGGAGCTGTTCTACTTCCTTCACTGTCTTTGTTTCTCTACGCTGGACAACCTCTAGCAGCTCTGTGTCTTTCTGGAACTGAGCGGCCCAGAACTGGACACAATACTCCAGATGTGGCCTCACCAGTGCAGAGTACAGGGGGAGAAGAACCTCCCTTGATCTGCTAACCATTCCCCTTCTGATCCCCCCCAGGATGCTGTTGGCCCTCGTAGCCACAAGAGCATATTGCTGGTTCATAGTCATCCTGCTGTCCACTAGGACCCCCAAGTCCCTTTCTCCTGCATTGCTGCCCAACAGGTCAGTCCCTAACCTATCCTGGTACCTGGGGTTGTTCTTGCCCAGATGGCAGACTCCACCATGACCCTTGTTGTATCTCATTCAATTTCCCTCTCCCGAGCTCTCTAGCCTGTCCGGGTCTTGCTGAATGGCAGCACAGTCTGCTGGGGTGTCAGCAACACCACCTAGCTTTGTGTCATCAGCAAACTTGCTGACAGTGCACCCTAATCCCTCATCCAAGTCATTAATGAATAGATTGAAGAGGACTGGTCCCAGTACTGATCCTTGGGGGACTCCATGAGATACAGGCCTCCAACTAGACTCTGTTCCATTAACCTTATCCTATTGCCTACGGTATCATCTCCGTGGTAAAGGCAAGTCAACAAGAAGGAAACTGTCTCTCACTTCTGCTACAACTTTAATGAAATTAAAATATCATTTTAATGTTATTCAGACATCCTTATGTCTGAGTGAGAATTTTTTAAGAAGGTATTGCATTTTCCTTTTCAGCAAATCACTGTTTCTATCTCTACCTATCTATAGGTGAAGCTGAAATTTCAGGTTTTTTACACATCTTGTTTACCCCCATTTGACTTAAGAATCTTCACCACAAATACACATCACACCAGCTCGTGTCCAGTTCTTCTGACCAGCAACTAAACAGTCAACCAAGCAACAAAACACACCAAAAAAAACCCCAAACAGAAGAGAACCGAACCATTAAAATCAACATCCTGCAAAGCAAAATGGAAGGTAGGAGGTGCAGGCTAAGAAGAAATAAGCAGATCACCTATGCTCCAAAAATCAGTAGATTTTTTCCACCAACAGGTAAGATGAGCAAGAGATGCCACTAGCTTTCAAACAAACAAAACCCAGCAACCTTTCAAAATTTTTTAAAATTTATTTTAAAGGAGAACTGGATCACTAAGAGCAGATCCAAAAAACCTGAGAGACATCTGCTGTTCTAGGAAAAGCTGGCTTTGGAAACACAATTTGTTTCTTCTACTATGTACTGCAATAGAAGGAAGTAGTCAATAGAGTAATTCAAACCTCCACTAACTTTCTTACTCGGATATTTTTCCTGCTCAGGCAAAACCCATTAATTACAGATGAAATCAACAGAATACAAAGCGATGATGTTCCTACAAAGCTTTGTGTTCCTACCAGAAATAAATAAGGAGTGCAAAAATCATCCAGCACAAAAAGCAAGTGACTGGTGGCTCCATCTCCCTGTGGAGGTCCTGTATGGAGATATGGCACACAGTCCCTAAAGCCCAAATGAGAAATATTTCTACCCAAATCCATCCTGAGTAAGAACATGCCACGACCAACTAGAAATACACAGTTTTAAAACTAGCTTTTCCTGAAACTACATCAACATCAGACAGACATGGCCCCATAGCAGCCACGTGAAACATGGGCTCACAGTGTCCTGCCAGCCCAGAGAAGGAAGGAAGAGCATGGTATGGAAACAGACATAAACCTTGTACCCACAAATGGACAGTAAGGGTCTTTGCAGCAGTTCAGAGCTGTTTGATACCAGTGCTCTAGGCACTCAGGTGCACAAAACAGACATCTGTAACTACAAAATCCATTTACTTTCATGGTAATGTGCCAGCTGTTCCACACATAAGGCACAAGCTAATGTTAAAAATCCCCACAGTCTGAGGACTTCCCAGATTTTAAAGAACAGCTTTTCTGACCTTCCTTTCTCTACTCTCCTTCTTCAACCCTCCTTCCTTGACCCTTCTTATTCACTTTCTTTAAGAACAAGAAAAGTGACATTTAGAGGCACAGTACCCGCAACAGGATCATCTATGATAAACTGGACTCAAGATACCCAACTATGTTTAAAGCCTGAATCAGGATATCTGAAAATCCTCCCCAGACTACTCTACTGAGTCTATTGCAAAGGGAGACCATTGGGACAACCAAGTGTTTCAGTCAGATCACAATTTCATAACATAGTTCCTACTCACCATCTTTCGGATGGCTGCATTCGAGTGGTTTGCTGCTGTGGATATGAGTTCCAGTGATTCTGCAATAAAGGTAGCAACAGTTATGCTTTCTCCACATACTTCCTGGTAATGGGTTTGAGGGATGTTTTCACTCCCTGGATTAGTGTTTTTGGTGCAAAAGCAAGGACTGTATGTTTAATTTCCATCAAGGGTACACACAATCACTTTTGCATGTTCAGCTTGTACATGGCTATCTCACATGTTTATCTTTTCCTCCTAAAAGTCTACATGAGCCAAAGCACACAATGATAAGAAAAAAAAATAATCCCCTTCTAAGAAATCAACCTGCTAATAGTTAAGATTCACTGAAGTCTTCACAAACACATTTTTCAAAGCGTTGTACTCATGGTACCATGAACCCCGCTCTGGTCGAGATCACAAACCCAGGGAACCATAAATCAAGAGAATTTGATGTATCCTGTTTAACAGATTCTAACCTGCTTTCCTAGGCAAGTTTATAGGTTTAGACTGTTCTTACGTTCTCCCTCTGTAAGGGAGATGACCTCCTGCATTTGTCCTTGGCTATGCAAGGGATTCAGTGAAGATGCCAGATGTTCTACCATTACAAACATATAATCATTGTTTATTTGCCAAAGTTCTCTTTATTCCTAGAGCTATCAATCCTTTTCTCCTCTAGTCCATGATCCCTCAAAATCTATTTTTTTCCTAGATTTGGCAATAATTTGATAAATTAAAATATTCATTTCTACCAGAGAACAAATTGAAAGTATCTGGACATGTGAAGAAAAAACTCTTGAAGATTTTATTGTATTGTAAGACAGAGAGGAGTTTACATGTACTTTCAGCATCTTTCCTGTCTGGAGACTCTTCAGGAAGTTTCTTTAAATAGTCCTTTAGGAGAAGCTCATAACGAGGAATTCTTTGCACTGGTTCAAGCATGTGATGCTGCAAGGTCAGGTTTCCGCACACCTCCTGCTTCTGTAATAGACAGAAAAACAAAAACAAACACAGAAAGCTTTTGGGTAATTCCTGCCTTTGGTGTTGCACATGAATAACAAAATGACCTTTCACACACAGTGAGAGAAGTATAAAACAACTTCTGAAGCTCTCATGGAATCATACTTGTTTAATTGAAAAAGCCCCTTCAGATCATGGACTGCAACTGTAAAGCAGACCCAACCACAGCCAGTGGGACCAGCCTGTTTCAGGTCTTCACAACCCTTTTGGGGAAAAAAATTGTTCCTCGTGGCCAAACTAAACGTCCCCTGGCACAACTTGAGGCCATCTACTGTTGTCCTACCACAGAAGGGACAACCCCCCACCTCACTCCCAATCAAGTGGTTGCAGATAGCAATAAGGTCTCACCTCAGACGCATTTTCTGTAAGCTAAACCACAACACCCTCAGCTGTTCCTCATAGCTTTTGTGCTCCAGACCCTTCCCAGACTTTGCTGCCCTACTCTGGACATGCTCCAGCCCCACAATCTCCTTCTAGGAGTGAGTAGCCCACAACTGAAATCAGGATTCAAAGTGCGGCTTTGAATGGGTCATGATCATTGTTCAAGTCCTTCTGGCCAAACCAGTTGTCCTGGGCTAAAATGAAGGTCTACATTGGTTCTGGGTAGGGGCCTGCAATACAAGCACACCAACCAGCTCTCACTGAGAATTCAACAGGCAATGAAGCAACTTTGCTAAAAGGAAAAGAGTTTATTGAACCCACAACTAAGAAGCAAAGGAAAAATCCCCAAATAAATAAAACAACCAAAGCAAAAGTAAAACAGAAACTGTATCACAGTGCCATCATGCACACTCTGAGAGAAATGGGAGACAGCGAACACATNCTGCAACTGTAAAGCAGACCCAACCACAGCCAGTGGGACCAGCCTGTTTCAGGTCTTCACAACCCTTTTGGGGAAAAAAATTGTTCCTCGTGGCCAAACTAAACGTCCCCTGGCACAACTTGAGGCCATCTACTGTTGTCCTACCACAGAAGGGACAACCCCCCACCTCACTCCCAATCAAGTGGTTGCAGATAGCAATAAGGTCTCACCTCAGACGCATTTTCTGTAAGCTAAACCACAACACCCTCAGCTGTTCCTCATAGCTTTTGTGCTCCAGACCCTTCCCAGACTTTGCTGCCCTACTCTGGACATGCTCCAGCCCCACAATCTCCTTCTAGGAGTGAGTAGCCCACAACTGAAATCAGGATTCAAAGTGCGGCTTTGAATGGGTCATGATCATTGTTCAAGTCCTTCTGGCCAAACCAGTTGTCCTGGGCTAAAATGAAGGTCTACATTGGTTCTGGGTAGGGGCCTGCAATACAAGCACACCAACCAGCTCTCACTGAGAATTCAACAGGCAATGAAGCAACTTTGCTAAAAGGAAAAGAGTTTATTGAACCCACAACTAAGAAGCAAAGGAAAAATCCCCAAATAAATAAAACAACCAAAGCAAAAGTAAAACAGAAACTGTATCACAGTGCCATCATGCACACTCTGAGAGAAATGGGAGACAGCGAACACATAGGGTTTCGGTTTCACATGAGAGCCCTGAGAAAATAAGAGCATACAGTAACACTCTAACCAGAGTGAGAATTCAGCCATCCCCTCAATCCACATCATGATGCACGTGGAAAAGTCCCTTTTCTGGTCCTCTTGCAGATGCCAGCTTCCCTGTATGTCTCCTCTAATCTTGGGATTTCTTAGTAATGTGACCACAGCCAGCAGCATCTCAGATGCAGGAACACAAGAGAACCCCCGTTTCTACCAAAGGTTTAGGAGATCGGTATTTTACGATCTCTCTCTCTCAGATCAGAGGCTTCTCCCAGTCTTTGAGTGGCAGAGCATACAGCATCTGCTGTCAGGCCCAGGTGGGGACTAAGGTAAAGTGGCACTGGTCGCAAGGGGCCACACCTGTTGTGGTAAACAGGCCTGATTCAGGGGACCTGCTCCAGTGCCTTTTTCACTCTCTCCTCTTTCTCTCCCTTTTCCATCTCCCAAGTGGTTATGGCTCCAAGGTGGAGAAAGGATTAAGACCTCACCACCTTCTTGTCTCCTGATCTTCAAAGAAGCTCAGGCTACAGCAACAGTGTGTGGGCAGCAGCTCCTTGCTTTGGCCTGCTGCCAGGAACCGGGTCAGGACTGGATCCAATGGCGGAGCTTGAGCTACAGCTCAAGGGCTCTGCTCCCTTTGTTCCAGGCTTCAGGAAAGGGGGAGCTGAGGCTGCCACCCCTCCTGCAGTGGCAGGACCACGGTGGCTGGGCCTTGACCCCTGCCCACTTTGAGGCGGGGAGTCTGCACTCAGCCCAGAAGAGCTTTCTGTCTTATAAGAGACAGGAGGAGGGAAGAAAACAGGAAGTCCTCTCTCTTTTACAGACTCTGTCCACCTGAAGTGTCAAGACACTGACCCAGAAGTCTGATGGGATAGCTATCTGTAGCTTCAAAATAAAATGCTCTTTTGGCATAAAAGCACAAAATCAAACACTTTGAAAATCTGGACGATTTTCAAACTACAACACCAGTTCTGACACAAGCCAGCAAGCTGCTGGCTTTCTGGGCCACTGGGCACATGCTGGCTCATCTCCAGCTGTTCTTGACCAGCCCACACCAGGTCCTTTCCCCTGGGTATTTTCCAGCCATTCAGCACTCAGTCTGGAGTGGTGCAGAGGGCTGTTGCATCCCAAGGGCATGTGGGGGCACTCAGTGCTGAGAAGAGACAGGAAGGTGTTCTAGGGTAGGGAAAAATAGGATTTTTGTATAATTTCTTCTTTCTTTTTATTCCCCAAAATAATATGTATGTTGTGTTTAGACCGTGGGGGAGGTGACACCCCTCCAGGTGGCTCCTCTGCAGCTCAGTGAAGCTGGGCCCCCTCATGAGTTAATGTCCCATTTGAGTGATCAAAGGGAAATGGCTCCAGGCAGGAGCCGTGGCTCAGAACTGAAAGAGAAGGTGTTCGTTATTTGAGTGGGCTGGATAGGTGTGGACGAGGTACAGGGGTATTCATTTTTGCCTGTACCCCAATAAAAACACACGCACTCTCTCTCTTTGGCTCTCCTTTTCGCCTTTCCTGATGCTCTGCGGGGCGAGGGAGTCTGCGGCCTCGGCCGGCCCTGCTTGCTGGGGCTGGATGCCCCATGCCCAAAGCTGCATCCCAGTGGCAGTGGGACACAGTGGCAGTGCCTCCCAGCCGCTGCCGGCTGGGTCCAGCCAAGCCAGCAGAAAGTTTTCTCCCCTGTCCGCATGCCAAAGCAAGCAGGCGCTGATGGGAACCACCAAGCTTGATTCTCCCCCAGAACACTTACTTTGATCGTCACCAGCCTGGAGACATAGGGATTGGAGAGCTAGCTTTGAAGAGGGAAAAAAGTCAAAAGCCTGAGCCGCTGAAGGAGGAGGGGGTACTCTGCTGGCGGTTGGCTGATGTGGCTGCCGTTATGTGCTTGCCATGTGGCCGGGCCATGCGGCCACTGCCATCCTGATTTACAGGACAGCAGGAAGAAAAGCCTTGTCACAGCCTGCTGCTGACAAAGACGCTAGGACTGCTTTGGGATAGCAGGAATATGGAGCCCGGAAGGGCACTTGGTCTTCCAGCTTGGCAGAACTGTTAGCACAAGACAAGCTGAAGATCTGTAACTCTTAAACCTTTGGCTGAACGTTGGGAAAGCGGGGTTTGAAATGTCCTAGAGGTGGTTCTCCCTTCTTGCTGCTGCACTGTGTTGTGCGTGTTCCTCTCCTCAGGGGACCCAATTTGAAGCCAAAGGCCACTACAGAAAGCTTTGCCCATTTCTTTTTCTCAGAATGTGTGTAATGGCTTTGTGACGGAGTTTCTGTTGTGTGTCATGTATTTGGGCCTTTTTTCTGGTTTGGTTTTTTTTTGTGCTTAGCTGGAGATTCAATAAACCCTGTGGTTTCCAGGAGCTGTTTTTCTCTTGCCTGATAAATTCTGCCCAAGACCCCTTGAGAGCTGGCTGCCTTTCCTTTTGGTTTTAGGGATTTTTTTTCCCTCTAACCCGGAACAGAAAGCAGCTGCCTGCACTTTAAGGGAAAACAGTCCCAAACTGACCAACCCTGCAGAAAGCCACGTCAGTGGTCTGGCATGGCTGGGAGGCAGTGAAACATCTGTGTGTGGTTTGTGATGGCGTGTGCTGGCAGAACTACAGCCAGAGTAGGATGGGCTCAGGCACAAAAAGGTTATGAAAAGGCCACATGGAGTGAATCTGGTGGGAGAACACCTTCCTCAGCTCCTGTTTCCTTAGGCTTCTGAGTCACCGTCCTGCAGCCCTGATCCCCCCAGCTGCGGCTGCATCCTCCTCCCTCCTTCTCCACCTCACAGGGCTCTTCCTCTCCCAGCTTGCTGGGGAATTACTGGATTCCTGACAGCTGGCCTAGCCACAATCCTCCCATTTAGGGCAGGCAGCTGAGCTCTCCACGCAGTTTAACCCTGCCAAACCTTCCACCTATGGGACCGTATCTGCTTCTCCAGCACAGGTTCAGGACTGCCTGCAAGACTGCTGGACCCTCCTGCACCTCTTCAGCTGGCCTGAGGAACACTACAGATCCACCAGTGTAAGCATAGCTTTCCTCACACCCCAAGCAAAGTATATTAATTTGTATAATTAAGAGGAACTGCATGAAAATCCATTCTGAGCAATGTCCTGCAGAGCTGTGAGCCCCAAGCACTGTATGTCACTTCAGCAACCCCAAAAAATCAGAGCAGCAGCAGATGCTGCCAGGGATATGCCCAAGGTCAAACACAGCCACCACAAATAAAACTCCACCATTATAACAAGTAATGAGGAAGATAAATCAAAAAGAGTTTCCAAATAGGTATCTGCAGTCTGAATTGTCAGGTGAACAGTAAAATTTTGTGCTCTAACCTTTGATCCTAAAGAGAAGGATTGAAATTAAGATGGTACATTTTGAGTATCAGGACAGCAGTGCCTTGTAGCTAGGAAGTGGGGAAAATAGTCACATAAATAAAGGAGGATCTATAAGCTATGCTAAGGCAACTACCAACATACCTGTATATTCTGAACAACATCTTTGAACGGTGAGGACCTCTGCATACACGTGTTCACCATGTCCATTGCCCTGTCAAAGTTCTTCACATATTCTCCATACATCTTCAAGAAAGGAGCAAGTTTCTGGAGGATATCTCCCAGCCGTGGGTTGAGGTTCCTATGGGGAAGAGATAGGTGAATACTGAAGGGTCTGGAAATCAGTATTATCCTCAGAGGGAAAACACCACATTTCGCTTCAAGAAAGATATTGGGGTACTGGAGTGGGTCCAGAGGAGCAATGAAGGGACTAGACAGAAAGTCTTATGAAGAGAGGCTGAGGGAGCTGGGGTTGTTTAATCTGGAAAAGAGGAGACTTGGAGGGACCCTATCACTCTCTATAACTACCTGAAGGGAAGTCATAGACAGGTGGGGGATGGGCTCTTCTCCCAGGCAACTAGTGATAAGAGGGCATGGTCTGAAGCACCACCAGGGGAGCTTTAGGTTAGATGTTAGGAAGCACTTCCTCAAGGAAAGGGTGGTTAGACTTTGGAATGGACTGCTCAGGGAGGTGGTGGAGTCACCATTCCTGGAGGTGTTTAAGAAAAGACTGGATGCGGCACTTTGCGCCATGGTCCAGCTGATGTGGTGATGTTAGGTCATAGGGTGGGCTTGATCTCAAAGGTCTTTTCCAGCCTAATTCTGTGAAGGCTTTCTCACATACATGCAATCAAAGGATTTCAGGCTTGGTTTAGTTTGAAGTAATCTATAGGATACCCTGGACGAAACTGTAATCATTAACCTGGAAGTACAAAGGATATTTCTGCTCTCTCTGACTATCAGTTCAACCCCTTTCCTGGGCAGCCTCTTCCAGGGCCTGAGGACCCTTTCCAGGAAGAAGTTTCTCCTTATGACCAACCTAAACTTAGTCTGAGGCAGCTAGAGGCCATTTCCTCTTGTCCTGTCACTTGTTCCTTGTGAAAAAAGACAACCACCACCCTCTCTAGAGCCTCCTTTTATGTAGTTGCAGACAGCAATAAGGTCTCCCCTCAGCCTCCTTTTCTCCAGACTAACCAGCCCCAGTTCCTTCAGGTACTCCTCACATGGCTTCTTCTCCAGACCACCCATCTCTGGACTTGCTCCAGCCTGTCAACGTCTTTCTTGGATTGAGGTATTCAAAACTGATCCCAGTATCTCAGGTGCAGCCTCCCTAGTGCCCAGTACAAGGGGACAATCACTTTCTTCCTCCTGCTGGCCACATTCTTTCTGGTACAAGCCAGGATATACCTGGCCTCCTTGGCCACCTGAGCACACCACTGTCTCATATTTAGCCTTGAAGCTTTTAATGAAGCTTCTGACCTCCACTGACTTCCAGAATCTCCATATTTTCTCCCCTTGTATTACAGCTGTCCCTGTAAATTCCACTTCAGTACAAAGGTGCTAAGACTCCTTTATTTCTTCTGGTCACTGAAGCCCAGTGTGAGAACAGAACTCAGTCAGAAGAGATGTGAACACTGGTCTTGTGCTTGGAAAGGTGCAGTGTCAGCATTATCTGCACCTTTCAGTGCTGGACACTGTCATCTCAAGTCAACTTTCCTACACGTGCTTTACAATTAACTTTTCAACCCATAGCTGCAGTTCTGTCTAATCCACAACTCAGTACAGGGGCCAAATGTTAAATGTCAATTGACATTTAATACTCATTGAAAAAAACCCCAACAATCTAAAACCAAAAAAACTACACTTTTTTCATGTATTCTGTAAGCAGTAAGACTTACCATCTCCTAGAAAGAAGACCACCAAGTCCAAAGCTAAAAACTTGTGCAATGCTGTGGTGCTGCAGAGCAGAAGTGGCTGTGTAACAGACACAAAGTCATCTTCTTACCTGTCCTGATTTTCCATCAGTTAGCTCTTAAAATGAGAATTTTAACACTGCACTTTATATAACCCTAACAGAATTCATGAAAGATTGGATGCTTCTCCTGCAGTCTCCAATACAGCATGTGAAGTCTAGACAGGGATGCAACGATGTATTTTCCTTTTTTTGGAGAAGGAACTGCCTTTTCTTTGTAATACTTCATCAATGGGGCCAGAACATGCATTTCCTTCCTATTGCTGCCATTCCACAGTAGTGCAATAACAGGAGAGGGGAACTGTAGAAAGGAAAACAACTCTGGCAAGACTTAGAACTGAAAAGATGTTCACAATGTAGTCTGGAAATGTGCAGTGCTCAGGTCTATTCCTGTAGTAAGAAATGTGTAAAAGACTCCACAGTAATGGGTTAAATAAGCAGTGAACTACTGCATGAAATGATTCAAACTTTGGGATTATGGTTGCTATCATCGCTTGAAAATGTATTTTAAAAATCAGTGTAACAACAGTTACCCACCATTCTTGTGTGATTCTGGTCTTGAGCTCAGGAAGAAGAAATTGTCCATGGAAACAATAGATGGAAGAAATGTTTGAAAAGATGCCCGTTATCACTTCAGATGAAATCCCTGCTTCTGACAACTTAGTGCAAAAAACCTGTGTGAGATGAAACAAGAACCAACATGCATTTATTTATTAAAGACAATCTTAGACTGGCTTTAGATTGAAGTATTCCAAAGCCTTAGACCAGTTGACTCCTGGTGGTCAGTTGTTGGGATCTTGCAGTATGTTCACAAAACATCAGACCATTGTCAGGCAGGGTGAGACTTTGGACTATAGGCCATAGATCTGAATCAGAAAAATCTGAGGGCTAAGTCAGAAAATATTCATACTGAGAACATAAGACATGTCCTGTCTGGAAGAGCAACTCCCTGAAGATCCCTGAAAACCTCTTACTCCCATTCATGTGGAGCAAAATCAACCAAGTGACCATTTTTCTTCTCTATGGGAAAAACAGTATTGAACTGAAGAGAAGACCTTCCCTAGATTTCTAGTACCTTGTAAGATCTTCAAACAGCGTGTGGTCATCCAAAGCAGCATCCAACAATGGCAAGGTGACCATTTTCTTTCTCTTTCAAGCTGTTTTAAAAATCACTTGGTTTGCAATGGGACTCATCATGTTTAATTTTACCTTGCACACTCAGGGCTGGGGATTTTTTTCTTATAGAAACATCTGAACCACGTAGACCCACCTCAGTGTTTCTGTGGAACAAACTTTAGACTCATCACACCAGTTTTACTTCATTTCCACATGATGGACAGTAATTAAAACACACAGTGGGTGGAAAGAAGTAATAAAATATAAAAATTCCTGTGAGCATGAGGCATGATTTCAGTAAAATTCTTCCACATTACACAGCAACCCCAGATTTCATAATTTCGCAGTGCTTTCAGCCTCTCCATGAAACTAAATGCTGGCAGTGCCTGAATCTTGCTGCTTTCTTTTTCCTCTTTCCCATATCCTAATCTTTGGGTTCCAGCTCAGGGAAGTCTTGCCAAACTGTGGGACCTGCAGCACCCCAGCAAGAAAACCCCATCTTCCATCTAAAGACAACACTTTCACACCCCATGCTACAGCTTATGGGCTGAACAGGCAAAATTGATGGTGCTCACAGAAAAAAAAGGCATTTTATTCAAAACTGAATTACCTGGTCCAACAGATGGAGCCTCTTAACATATGCTTCTTCTGTGTGGAGCAGCTCGTTTGCAATGTTGAACAGCTTTTGGGGTTCTGAACACTGGAAAAGAAGGTACAAATAACACAGCAGCCACAAACCTCAGCTGCATCAACTGTGCTGTTTCTGTTTGCTCCCTGGACTGGCAGAGAAGCCTGAAGTGAAGAAGTTTTAGGACATTTCAGAATCTGCAATGCAGGCAGTGGCTGAGCCGGACATCACTTGAGTTCCTATTGGGATTCTATAAAGAACCAGAAACACCCTCCAAGTTGAGATACAAATCTGTTTGGGACCTCAGGCACTAGAGATTGAATCAACTCTTCACCTTTTTGGATTCAGCTCCTATGACTAAACGGAAAACTAGAGACCAGACCTGTCTGGCCACAGATACCTCCCGCTCAGCAGCACCACTGTTACTCTGTGGCCTATTTCAAAAATTTTTTAGGCAGCTTTAAACAGTAGCTGATTTCCTGGAAACAATTTCCAGCAGTGTAACCCAAGTCACTCAGCAAAGGTTTTAATGAAGCTCCTCCAAAAAAAAAAAAATAAAAACTTGAACATAGTTCTGAAGCACTGACTCTATACACAGTTTGGTCAAAAGCTGCATCAACTCTTTGCTCACCAAGTGCTTAAAAAGACTGGATAAACAATAAATATATAAAGGATAAAAATAATAACAGTAAGAATTAGTGGCTTACAGGCTTTAGCTTTCTGACAAACTCTAGGTACCTTTTTAAGTGTCTGGACTTGGAACTCTTCATTCACATCTAACCAAACCAGCCCAGAACTCATTTGTGTTTGGGAACACAAAACATCTAATAGTGGCGGCGAGGATGACCAGATGTAGCAAAACTTCCTCTGGGCTAGACCTGGAGAAAACCCAGACAACTGTGATGAAGTAAGGAAGGTGTCTAAATGATGAAATGAACAGACTGTTTGGGGTTGGGAGGGACCTCCAAAGATCAAGTCCAACCCCCCTGCAAGAGCAGGACCAAAACAAGGAAAGATCACTCAGAAAGGCATCCAGATAGAGCTGGAAAGGCTTCAGAGGAGGAGACTCCACAATATCTCTGGGCAGCACGTGCCAGGCTCTGTCATCCTCACAGTAAAGAAGTTCTTCCTCTTGTTGAGGTGGAACATGTTGTGCTTGAGCTAAAATGCATTGCCCCTCATCCTATCTCAGGGCACAAGTGAAAAAATGTTGTCCCTGCCTTCTTGACACCCAGCCCTCATGGATTTATAGACATTAATGAGATCCCCTCTCAGTCTTCTCTCCAGACTAAAAAGCCCCAGGTTTCTCAGCCTTAGGTTTCTCCTAAGGCAGCTGTTCCAGTCATCCTTGTAGCCTTCTGTTGGGCTCTCTCCAGTAGATCTCTGTCCCCTCAAGAGGAATGAAGAGAGACATCAAGGCATTGGGACAGCTGGTGAGAGACTCTGGGACTCAAAATATTTTCTCTTTTCTTCTTCCATTTTCAGGTGAAGACATAGGCTGTGATAGAAGGATTCAGTCCATAAACATCTGGCTACGAGACTGGTGCTACAGGCAGGGCTTTGGGTTCTTTGATAATGGCAGGTTTTATAAGACACCAGACCTGGCAGTGATGCATGGGAAAGGTTTATCAGAAGTGTTCTGAGACAGGAATTAGCAGGGCTCATTCAGAGAGCTTTAAACTAGACTTGAAGGGGGAGGGGTTGTTGCTGGGTGTGCGCCAGCAGGGCAGCTCTCCAGTACTAGCAAAGACGGTGATACATGGGACAGTAATAGCACAGAGCTCACTAACTGATTAGTAACCGCAGAAGTGGCAGGGAAAATAGAATTGAAAGGGGAAGAGAATAAAA
>VZRI01011504.1:0-50733 GCA_013397515.1 Upupa epops
CTTTTCTCTCTGCATTCCTGAAAGCCCCCTCTCCCACCAAGAGCTCTGACAGTGCCTTCAGTGCCATCCTCAGAGAGGTCATGTTTGGATGGAGCAAACCTCAACAGGAGGTCTGCATGTCTTTAGGACAGGTGTCCCCAGTGCCTGGCAGGGAGAGTCCTGCTCAGCCACTCTGATGGTTTCCTTGCAATGGGGGGAAGAGAGCGTTCATGTAGTGGTGTTTGGTGCTGTGAGTGCCAGTGGGAATAGGCACAGCTTTGGAACTGGGACAAAGCTAAGTGTGAAGCCTGGTGAGTTCAGGCTCAGTTTCCGTTCAGCCCTCAGAGCAACAGTTAAATGTCCAAAGCAAAAATGTGAGGGTGTAACTTTTGGGAAGCCTTGCCGTGAGCACAAACAGTTCCTGTGTCCTCTCTCAGGGAATGGATATGGCAGGAGGAGTGCTGAACAGGAGGTTTGCTGTGGGGAAGGAGAAGATTCCCTTGACACAGACATATAGAGGTATCATGTGATCGCAAGAAATGCTTATGTCTAGACAAGACTTGTAGAGAACAGGGCTTGCTGCTGCTTAAATGCTCTAAGGCAGCACGGTGACCCTTGCGTGCAAGACCACTGCCAGAGGAAGAACCACAATGTTATAGCCTAGTGTGTGCAGACGATGTTGTGGTAGCTCAGGGGTTGTGATTTCCCTTGTCTGTCACTGGTTTTCCCCATACTCTTCTGGGACAGACAAATGTCAGCCCCTACTGCAGGTGGTGGTGTTCCCTTTCTGCCAGCTGCAGGCTTCTTGTAAAGGTGCCTGTGACTGTGTCTGTCCTCAGGGTCAAATCTTGGCCAGCTCAAATTTGGGCAGGGAAGCAGACTTTCTGTGAAACCCAGTAAGTAGCTCTGTGTTCAGTGGCTTTCAGAGCACCCTGATGGAGCATCTTGTTTCCCTTCTTGATATCCATGGGCAATCTTGTTCTGTTTTCTGGAGTAAAAATTGTGTGTGGTTTATGTCAGTGGATGAGCCGCTATGTGATTTCAGCATCCACCTGGAATGCTGTCCTTTGCTCTGCTGCAGAAAGGCTGAATTACTGTTGCTCTTGTGTGCACCAGAATCCTAGCTGTCATCCTCTGGTGGGCGAGACTCCTGAGGGGTTACTGTTGGTAGCACTTAACCCCATGTTGCTGCATTGGTGCCAGCTGAAAGTGCACTGTCAGGAATTGTTACAGCTGAAGGGGGTGATGACTTTCCTGATGATCCTACAGCTGAGACAGACTTTCTGCTGCTCTGCATTTAGCCAGAACCATCAATTCCACTGGAAGAACAGGGGATCAGGCTGAGGTAACCAGAAGAGTGGTTCAGGTCCAGATCAGCAGACTCCTCTTGTCTCCGCTGCCAACAGGTCATGTTTTGGGGGACTAAGGAAGTGGTGTCCAGACGTGGCACACTTCTCAATGGACACCTGACAGACCCACATAGTGACAGCCCAGGGTTCCTGGTGGTCTCCAGATCCCTCCTTGCCCAGGCTACCATTATTCATGGGTTCAAATGTGTGATGTTGATGGGAAGGAGCTGATTTTGTGAAATTCAGTGGTGAGGTCACTGCCTTGATTGCTGGTGGTTTGTCGTGAGCTCTGAAGCACTATGTTATGCAGGGAATTACAAACCGGTGCTGGGGACAGGGACACAGCTGGTTGTGAAGCCCAGTGAGTACAACTGCTGCCCAGCTGGGAGTGCTCCTTGTGCTTTGCTATCCCAATCAACCCTTTCCAGTTCCCTGAGCATTTACCATTCATCTATGTAAGCAGGATGCCCAGGATCTCTCTGTGCTGGCCCCTGTTTGTCTCTGTTTCTTTCCTAGTATGCTTTTCCCTTCTTTAGAAGGAGTATCAGCCATTGCTTGGGCACAGTGTGCATCACTGGATGGTGGTTTTTCCATAGCCCACAGCATTTCTGGATGTCTGCTGAGGGTTTCCTGCTTGTGGGGTACAAAGCCAGTGACTCTGGCTCCCCAGGAGAAAGGATTGCCTTTCTCTCCAAGGATGTGCACGAGCTTGTGTTCTTGCTTAGCTGAAAACCACTGTGTGAACTCCGCCAAGATCACCCTTGGCAAAGGGACACAACTTCAAGTTGTGCCTGGTAAGTGCTGCCATCTTTTCATATTCTCCTTCCAATGGGGCAGAACTACCCAATTCCCAGCAGGATTCCAAGCATCTCTCTTCCTATCTTTGTGGTTCTTCAGCTGTAGGAGTACATGCCACTTCCCTCTAGGACTGGTGTTGGCTCCGGGCAGAAGCAGCAGTCCCTCAAAATGGGATTTGCACACACAGTTCTGACAGTCCTTTTGATCCACTGGAAAGGTTGGGATCTTGATATCAGGAGGCAGAGTGACACTGAGCACTGTCTTGTGAGGATCAGCTTTGCCAAGTGGTGAGGAAGTTTTTTGTTGAGAGAGGAAATGCTGTGTGAACATGGGAGCTGGTGAATATAAACCCATCTTTGGCTCTGGAACAAGGCTTGTTGTTCGCCCATGTAAGTCCATCACAGCTCCTGTGCTTTCTGCTTTCCCTGAGGCCTTTGTTGGGGTGGGTGAGAGCAGCAGCGTGGTTGGCTGTTGGGTCAGTTATGTGTGACTGTATCTAGCAATAGCCTTGGCTTTAAGGAAATGTGCCAGCCTGGTCCTAGATGACCCCTGTTAATCTCAGTTTGGTCAAGACAGACAAAGTGGCCTGGTGCCTGCTCCCAAATGCCCCAGCTGGCCAGTGGAGAGCTGTCATGTATCCCTGGGATGTCACTGCATCCCAGTGGGGGCTGTGCTGCAATGGGAAACAGTCACCTTTCTGCCATCCCTCCCAGCCTGGACATCACTGTGCAAAGGCTTGGGGAGTGTTGGTGCTTCTGAAGTGCTGTTTGTTATGGAAGGAAATACTGTGTCACTGGCTATAAGAAGCTGAGCTTTGGCTCAGGGACAAGACTGTCTGTCAAACACAGTGAGTGTGCAGCTTCCCTGGGTCCACCCTGCCAAAAACATCTGAGTGTCTACTGTAGCTCTCCGTACGTGTCCTTGTTTGTGTGTTGGTCACCATTCATAAGGGAGAGGACATCACCACTCTTGTTTAATGCATAAGAGGTAAGCTGTCAGGTGAGTCTTGGCAAGAGGACTCAAATGCTGTGGTGACTAATGCTCTCACGCTTAAAAGCAGCTGCCAGCTGGAGAGCTATCCCTCTGAGTGTCCATAAAGTGCTCTGCTCTTGTGATAACAGCACCATGCTCACCTTTGCTCAGGGTCTGGAGTCACCGTCTGGGTTAGACACTGTGGGTTGTAATCTCACTCAAAGATTTTGTCCTAAGGCTGTGCTCCAGGAACAGCACAGGACAAGAACTCAGGAGAGGGAACATAAGTAGAAGTCCCAGGGAAAGTCAGTCTTGTAGCTAAACCCAAACAAAGGGTGAGAGGAATGTCCTTTTCCACAGAAGAAACTAACACCAAGCCGTTTTGGTACTCTGTCCTGAAGAGTCCTGGTGCTCAGGAATAATCTCCAAGCAGCCTGAGAAAGACAGCCCTGAGTTTTAATCATTCTCTCTTCCCTGTACTGCAGTCCCCAAGGCAAATGGCATCTCCTGTCCAAGGGGATCATCCCTCTCTTCACAGAACAGACCAGAGTGGGTGATAGACCTGACTGAGCTGGGGTTCCTGCTAGGTAGGCTGTGCAGCATTATGTCAACTTCAACACAGGAAACCTCCAGTTTGTCCCGGGGACAAAGCGATGGGTTCTGCCAAGTGTGAGGTTTTTCCATTTAAGCATGAGGAGGATCTTCCATCCTTTGACAGTGGCAGAGCACTGAAACAGGCTGCCCAGAGAGGCTGTGGAGTCCTCTTGTCTGGAGACATTCAAAACCTGTGCAGAGGCTTGTGGTGCTGCTTCTGATTTGCCTTCTTGGGCTTTTTGTTATGGAAGGAAATGCTGTGTGATTATACCTTAGGCTACACCAAGCTCACTTTTGGCTCTGGAACCAGACTGTCTGTCCAGCCCAGTGAGTATGCAGCTTTCCTGCATGTTTTTTCTTTGAAGCCTTTGAGCATCCAGTGGAGTGCCCTGTAGCCGTGCTGCTTGTATCGGATGGGATGTAGAAACCAGGCATTGCATCAGTTAATGCAGAGAATGTGGGCCGTCAGACCGGGGAGTTTCTGAGGTGCAGGAATGTACAAGAACTCCCTCTAGGATGTCTGTGCTTACCTGACGTGCAGCTTTCCCATGACCAGGTAGCAGCACTGCCTGTGAGCCTCTTACACCAGTCACGTTTGCAATGGGCTTGGACAAAGCCATTTGCACTGATGTATTCTCATGAGGAGCTACAGCAGCTTCTAATGCTCTGAGAGTCCATTTACACAGCTTCACTTAATGCAGACAGTATAAGGTGTCACTGGAGTCTCTGGGATGGTGAATCTGCATGAAAGGCACAACAAAAGGTGAGCAGTTGCTGATGAAAGATGATGTCGTGCTTGGAAAAGGTTCTAGATGGAGAACTTGTGCTGTTCAGTGAATACCAGGCTGCTGATAGGCCATCAGTGGGCAGGAATCGATGCACTCATGGTGGGGCTGGGTGGTTTTTGTAAGTGGATGAGTCACTGTGTCATTCTTCATCCACCTGGAAATTGACCTTCGGAAGCGGGACCCAACTACTGGTGCTTCCCAGTAGGTATAAACCCAGACCAAAGGAGTAAGGAGAGGAAAGGCACAACCCCTCCCTTCATAAATCCTGCTGGACTGTGTTGGAAACTGCAATGGAAAGTTGGATGGATGGATGGATGGATGGATGGATGGATGGAAAGATTTTGTTGGGGAGGGTGAGGGTGTCTGCCAACAAAAGGGCAAAACTAAAGTGGAGGGGAATTGGTTCAATATTTGGGGCTCTTTGCTTTGGTTTATTTAGCAGCAGTTGACATCTTGATTCAACAAGACTGTGGATTTACTCTTTCTGCTTACTCCTGCCACCTCTTCCACTCTGCCTTTCACCTTAGCAGACCAGGATCCTGAATTCTCTGGCTCAAGAACATGCATGTAGTGCCACAACCATCAATCAGTACCTGTAGCAGACAGAGTTCATTGCTGCTGGCTCTGTCTAGAACAGCCCTGGCTGGTTATCCTTGGCTCTGCCATGAAAAGCTGAGTTAATAAGGCTCTTGTGTGTACCAGAACCCCAGCTGTCATCTCCTGCAGATGAGATACCCAAGAGATCTCTTATTAAGGCTACCTGTGATTTCAAACCCTTGGTGTTGGTGAGGATGAGCTGACCTCCTAGAAGTTAAGTACAGTTTAACCTATATGAGAGCTGTTGTTTTTTGCTTTGCTTTAAAGCACTGTGTGTCCACAGGAACCTTCAAAGTGGTGCTTGGGACAGGGACACACCTGCTTGTGAAGCCCAGTGAGTAGAGATGCTCTCCATCTAAGGGGTATTGACTGTGCTTTGTCATCCAAAACATGCATTTCCAAGGCACTGCACACTTAACTGTTATCAGATGAGATCAGGTCTAATCTGTCTTGTGCCTGGCCCATGGGCAGAGAGCTTTCCAGCATCTTTCCTCAGGTCTGTGGCTCTTCAGCTCTGGGTGTATATGCTGTCTGCTTTCCTCCAGGTCAGGCTTTGGCTCAGGAGAAGCGGCAGAGCTCACAAATGGTTTTGTGCCCATAGGTCCAATGGCAAACCTGCCCCATTAGTCCAAAACAACCCTTCTTGATCACAATTTGACTGGAACAGACGAAGTGGCCACAAATCTGTTCCCAGATGTTCCAGCTGCCCCAAGGAGTTCCTCTGCAATGCCACAGAATCCTAGTGGGGATTGCTTTGCCATGGGAAGCAATGTCAACAATCTGCTGCCCCCTCAAACCTTGACATTGTTGTACAGAGGCTCGGGGACCTTGGGGCTTCTCAAGAGGCTTCCTGGAGTTTTTGTTGTGACAGAAAATGCTGTGGGACAGTGGCATCGGCTATGGCAAGGTGACCTTTGGCTCAGGGACAAGACTGTCTATCAAACCCAGTGAGTGTGTGCAGCTCCTACTCAGATTCCCTGTAGAGGTACCCTTTGAGTCCCTTTCACCTTTCAATGGGGAAAGGAAAGCACAGCTGCAACTTTAAGGTGCTTCTCAAGTGGCTTGCTGGCCTTTGTGTTGTGGAAGGAAATACTGCATCACTGGCTGTAAGAAGCTGACCTTTGGCTCTGGGACAAGAGTGTCCATCAAACACAGTGCGTGTGCAGCTTCCCTGGCTCTTCTCTGTCAAAAACCTCTGTCTACTGCAGCTCCCTGTAGATGCCCTTGTTTGTGTGTTGGTCAATGTTCATAAGGGAGAGAACATCATCACTGTTTCGTGTAATGCATGCAACATGAGTTGTCAGAGGAATCTCTGAACAAGAGCACTTGAACGAAGCAGTGATGAATGCTCTCACGCTTAGAAGCAGCTACCACGTGGAGAAGATCTCTTTTGGTAAATATGTTATGAGCTTTGTACTCCAGGATGAGGACAGGCAGGCAGCCAGAGGAAGAGAGCTGTGATTTAGGACGGGCAGACAGACAGTTAGGACAGCTTGTGCTCATCATGTGTGTATGGGTTTGTATGACTGTGGACATGTGAAGGGAGCTGAGTTTAGTTCCATCCCTTAGAGCCTGCATGTCACACAGGCAAGGCTCTGATTGTTCCTGGTGAAATGTGCTAGCTATGTGAAGTAGCTCCAGCTAGGTAGTTTGCTTCTCTGAGAGTAGCAATAGAGGAGAAAACCTCCAGACATTTGCAGTCGTTGCTTTCAGCCTGGATAAGGTGTGGGCAGCGAAAGGAGAAAACTAGTATGGCTGAGCACTCAACCAGAAGGGGAAGGACCCTCAGAAAAGCCAAGTGAAATTGCCCTCCCCTGATCTACTCCGCAGAAATGCCGCAGGTTTCCACTTCAGTGCCAGTGCCCCCTTTCCCAGGGTGTGGATGAAGAGGCTGTTAGGACAGCCTCAGTGGTGGAGGTGTCACCCTGTAGTGTGTAAGTCTATCCATTTCTGTAAAACGCTCTTGAACAGCATGAAGTTCACCTTTGGCTAAGGGACTAGAGTCATTCTCTGGCCAGGTGAGTGAGTTAAGGACCGTGGGTTGTCATGTCAGCAGACAAATGTGTCCTGAGGCTGTTGCTGAGGAAAGAATCTGGGTAGTTGAAATGCCCAGTACTGAGTTACGTACTGTAATATTCCCCACAGTTACTGATGCCCACCTGTAGATTGGAATCTGGACAAGCAGGGTGGACATTTCATCAGTGCCTCTGACACCAGACTGGGGCCGTGGTTTTGTCCCCTTCCCTTTTTGCCATTCCAGTACAAATGGCATTGGGGCAGACATCACTCAGCATTAGGTTCTTCCCATCTCCGATACCTGAGGTAATTTCACTGAAGTCTAGGGATTCCCCTATGTGAAAATCTGTCTGGCTGTTCATAGCCTCCCTCAGAGGCTGATCCACCACTGGAAGTGGCCAAGGCCACCAACACCCACTGAAGTGGCTGGATGAAGAGGCCCATTTTGTAAAGGGCTGTCACGCAGTGCAACTTATGGACAGTGGGGAAAAATGATTTGGGGAAGTGGAACCAAACTGGTTGTTGCCCCAGGTGAGCTCTCTTCTCTGCAGTGGGGTTTGTAGAGTTCATTGGGATGGTTTTAGCATTCTCTGGAAAGAAGTGTCCATGCTGGGGAGAGGAAGCAAGGGAAAAGTGAGCATAAGTCAGGGAACTTGCTGAGCAGAGATGTGAAAACTGTCTACTGGTCCTTAGTTAGTGGTGCCAGTTTGGATTTGTCAGGGATGGAGAAGGGAAGGGAATTGTCTTGTAGCTCTTCTGTTGTGAGACTGTAGTGTGAGAACAGAGTGCTTGATGGTCTTACAGCTGTGTTAACATCACCACTGAACCTGAGCAGCTGTGGAAGATCTAGTTCTGGAGACGATGGAAGGCTGATTTCTCTTCATGCAGACTTCAGGGTATGATGGAAGCTCAAGATTGGCAGTGGCATCCCTCCTCAAAGGGGAATCGGACAAATATTAATTAATACAAAATGAAGTGCAGCCTGCAAGGAAGCGAGGGCTTTGCAAAAGGACAGAGCAGAAAGGTAACACAGGCTGTTGAGCCTCTACAGCAGAAGTCAGAAAGATTCAAAAGTGTCTGTCAAGTTCTGCCTTTTGAGTTTTTCTCAAATCTTGATAGACTACTTCAGATGGGAAATGGGAGAGAACGGGGTAATGGAGTTTGTACTGTGACACAGATCAACAGGGGAGCCTTCAAGCAGCAGTGAACAATTTTTGAGACAAGTATCAGACTAAATAAACAAGTAATGAGAATTAATAACAGAACCTTTCTGGAAGCCAGGGAAAGGAACCTTGCTGGGGATCAAGCCAGGTGGGTAGTAAATGGTGAAACTTTCAGGAGAAAACTTGGACTGAAAGGCAGTGGCTCTAACTACAGGGTAAAGGCGAAGGGGAATTTTAGGGCATGGTGCAGAAGGAGAAACGGATTGTTCTCAGTTTTGCTCAGAAAAATGCAAACCAGAATGGTAAGCAGTGGATGAATGAGCAATTCTAAATCTATCTCCTTGCTTCTCATCCTGATCATTTTCTAGATTTCTTTGGTATTTTGATGGTGACTTAAATCCATTTGTCTCATCATTGTTTCTTTAAATCAAT
The DNA here is from genome assembly GCA_013397515.1 of Upupa epops. Taxonomy (NCBI): domain Eukaryota; kingdom Metazoa; phylum Chordata; class Aves; order Bucerotiformes; family Upupidae; genus Upupa; species Upupa epops. The sequence continues at coordinate 8,689 of VZRI01011504.1, forward strand.
ACCCTGCTCTGGATTGTCTGTTGTTGTGGTTAGCAGCTTGCACTGGGAAAACCTGTCTCCGTTTTTGTAGAGGCTGACACCAGTGTGCCAGCCAGGGATATACAAAACCTACATTTGGAACTGGGACCAAACTTCTTGTTTCCACAAGTAAGTTTGAGCTCACTGCTCCGTACTAACGCTAGGACTGAAAATGAACGTGTTCATTGGGCAGGCAGACTGGGAACTTGGAACCGAGATGTTCCAGCTTGGTTTTGGCTTCCTTTGACAAAAACCAGTTGGAATAGAGAGGCTGTAATGGAATCCAAGGAGGGGTTGGCTATGGTGTGACAGCAACTCACTGCAGGGAAAACCAGCTAGAGAAGTTCACACAGGTTTAAGTTACAGCATGGTGCAGTCACACAGAGAAAGTTGCAAGCAGATCATCTCTGCCTGAATGCTACATAAAATCTTTAGCACTTCTGTAGAGTTTCTGGCTGCTAACATCTTCAGTCCTCATTATAGCAACTGGACAAAATATCTGGAGGTTATTCCAGCTAATGGCTTAAATACTGGGTTTTCTGACTCAGCCTTTTGGCTTCAAAATCCAAAGGTTTTGTTAGCAATGATGAAGCTACATATAATACTATATATACATAGAATCATCATCACGTGAGCAGTCTGAAAACAGAAAAATTGTGTTTGGAAGGGGTAGTGATGCACAGTATTTCTCTTCCCAATGTAGGAGGAACAGGACCTGGTGGTCCTAGTGGCCAGCAGGATGACTATGCACTAGCAATGCGCTCTTGTGGCCAAGAGGGCCAGCAGCATCCTGGGAGGATCAGAAGGGGGATGCTTAGCAGATCAAGGGACATTGTTCTCNAGGTTGTCTAGTGATAGGACAAGGGGCACTGGGTGCCAGCTGGAACAGAGGAGGTTCCATATAAATATCAGAAGGAGCTTCTTCCCAGGGAGGGTACCAGAGCCCAGGAACAGGAAGTCCAGGGGGTTGTGGAGTCTCTTTCTCTGGAGATGTTCCAGACCCACCTGGCTGTGTTCCTGTGCGACTTGGTCTAGGTGATCCCGTTGTGGCAGGGGTATTGGACTTAGATGATCTTTTGAGGTCCCTTCCAATCCCCTATGATTCTATGATTCCTCAGTTACATTTTAAAATGTTTTTAGGAACCTGAGAAGATGGAATGAAATTTCAAGTGTATTTGCATGCCATCCTCTGGTAGATAGATTTCTCACACATTTTGGATGAGCAGCCATCGGAAGAGGCAGCTGGTAGGCAGGAATGTATTGCAAAGGCTTCTTGCTGAGTGGAAAAAATGAAATACACAGTATATTTTTAACTGAAATGAGATTTCACATCAGAATCATTTAGGAAAAGACTTTTTAAGACCATTGAGTCCAACTACAAACCTCACTCTACCAAGCTAAGTCATTAAGTACTACAGCTACGTGGCTTTTAATCACATCAAGGGATGGTAATTCCCTGTGCAGACTGGAGCAGCAGGGAAAATCATGCAGTTTCAGTGGTGCATGGATAAATCTGTGCTTGAAGACAGTGTATTTTTTCCCAGTATGAAACATAAGAACACTGACTCTCAGTTTTTCTCTAATGCCATCCAGGGTTTGTCCTGTCTTGGTACTAGAGAGCTATTTTGTCCACTGAACACTTGATGTTTCCTGATGTGCTGAGTATCTTCCTCTACTCACTCAGCTTTAGTCTCAGTTCAGCTATAAATCTTCCCGTTTAGAGGTTTGTGAGATGTTGGATGGTTTTGGTAGCTTGACCTACCTGAGTATGATTCCAGAGGCAATGACAAAAAAATTTTGGGAGCTAGACCCGAAATATTCAGAATCAGACCTCCTGGAATTCCCGTGGGAGGATATCCAGCAAACACAGCTGAAGAGCTTGAACACCACTGGAGTTGCTCCTCTAGGGCAAGATTATCCTATGTGAATGGGTATAAATTTCCTCAGATAGGGTAATAGCTCCAGGTTGACTCTAGCTGTGGAAAATCACATCTCAGGCTGAGGGAGTGGTAGGAGGGACAAAGACTTCTACCACATCATTTCCATTCTGACCAAGAATTCAGACATGGAATGGAGGATGAGATAAATCTCTGTGTAATACAAGCTGTGTGTTAAGCGTGTAGAAGACTTCTAGCACAGCTTGTCTGGAAAAATAAGGCATAGGTCTCAGTCTGCTGTTGGAACCGGCTTCTATTGCTCTCTCCCTGAAGCTGGGTCTTCTGGAGCTGGCTTTCTCTGTAGAGCGCTCAGGAATAACATTCCAGCAGCTCCTGTTCTTCCAGCTGGCAGACACCCCTCAGTAAAGGTGTAATTAGGCAGTGTGGGCGGCTCAGAGTTTCATGTTTTAGATCTCAAACTTTCCTGCAAATGCAGATCATAAATCTCAATAACCATCTCCTACTCCTTTACCAGCTCATTAAGACAGAGCAGCAGGAAACAGAGGCCACAGTGTGTGGTTATACCTGCTGATATTTACCATGGCTATCAGCAACTTTCATAACAGCATGCTAAAACGCTAAAGGACTTATCGGAAAGGCCTCTGGTACCAGAACAAAGACCCCAGCCACTCTGAGTAAGAATGAGAAATGAGTACTTTGCAAGGTGCTGAGGAAGCTGCCTGTAGAAACCAGATCTTACCCTTTTATTTGCTCAAGATGAACAAATTGCACAGATTGAAAGGGAGAGAGCTGGGTATGTACCTCCTCAGTAAGCACAGTGCTGATTATGAGAGGGGAACAGACCAGCTCGGTTGATTCCTCCCCAGCCATGTCCATGTATTCCACAACAAAGTTACACCCTGGTTCAGCCACATTTTATCCAGACATCTGTGTCTGGATGCAGTACTCAGTCTCACGAAAGCAGAATATAGGGGGAGGATCACGCCCCTCGACCTGCTACTGGTCATACTTCTCGTGATGCAGCCCAAGGTGCTGTTGGCTTTCTGGGCAGCAAGCGAACATTGCTGGCTCACGTTGAGTTCTTTTGTCAGCCAGCCAGCCCCCAAGCCCTTCTGCTCAAGGCTGCTCTCAATCTGTTCACCACCCAGCCTGTATTTGTGCCAACTGTGTGGGATTGCCTCAAGCCAGGTGCAGGTCCTTGCACTGGCCCTGGCCACTGGCTCACTAATAAAGAGGTCTGGCTCTTCCTGTCAGCTTATAAATATGAACCTGTAATTGTGAAGGCCAGTGGAGAATGTGGCCAGAGGGCTGCTGAGAGTTGCAAATCTTCTTGTTGGCTGCAGCATGTCTTTGGTGATACCTTGTCTGCTCATCTTCACAGAACAGCAATGCCCATATTTTCCTGTTATGCATGAACATAAAGGATGCAGGAAAGCACCTTCTCAAAGAATCAGACGTCAAGAGCTGAGCAAGATGAAAAGTGTGCTGACGGTACACACTTGACGGTGCACTGTTGACGGTGTGCAAGCCTACAAAGCTAAATGTGCTAAAAATGAGCTTAACCACAGGCAGCACTTTGCTAGGTGTGGAAAATCCTACTCTAACTGACTTGCTGGCCAAACTCAAAGCAAGAAAACAGAAATAAAGGCCAGGTGTCTCATATCTACAGCCTTTAGCTTTCCAAATGTGTCTTCTGCAGGGTAAAATTTACTTCAAAAAAATCTTGCACTGTACTCTCAGGTGGTGGGAGAGGATTAAACACTTGTTTTTCACCTTTCTTTCCCTAAATGTAATCATGAGTTCCCACTTTGCAGAGGTTTTCCTGGCTTTCTCCTACAGGAACACCATTAGTTAGGCCAGAGGTAGATGTGGACACTCTTAAGAATTGATAGTTCTTCCAGTGTCTCTTGGGACAGGTGAAGGAAGTTGGATTTTGAACATGGGTAGTGGGTTTGACTATGGACATTTGCAGTATAGGCAGGATGCCCCTGGGCTGCTCAGTTCTCTCCAGATTTAGTACATCTTGCAGCAGTGAAGCAGGAAGAGTGTGTCCAAGCCAACATCCAAAAAGGAAGCCCAAGCTGTAGAATAGAGGTGAATGAATTGTTACGGAGAGGAATGGGTAGAGTTCCTATGGCCATCTCGGGTGTGGATGCCCATGCAAGTATCCTGTGGGATGCTCTTGGTATCCTGCTTGACTCACTTTTGTATCTCCCACACAACAGAAGTCAAAACAAGTCTCTTAGAGTTCCTCCTACATCATCTGCTATGGATGCCTTGGTTCTCTAAAGGTGTCCTAGGACAAGATCCTTATGATCAGGTGATTTCCCACTGGATTAATGGAAAAACCTCCATATCTGTGTGTCTGCATGGAAAGAAGATTGAAGGAACTCATGTCTCTTCTTTTCTGTATTTCCAGACGTGGTTCCATCTCCCTCAGTCTACAGGCTGGTCTCTACAGATGATGAGGATTTGGAAATGTGCCTTATCACAGATTATTCCCCCGAAAAGCTTACTCTTAACTCTGCTGATAAGCGGACAAACGCTGTTGTAGAGGTGGAAACACCAGAGAACAAAAAGGAAGCCAGTTACCTGTCCACCTACTGGAGCAAGAAAAATGAAATGCAGTGTGGTGCAAATCACGAGGGCTTCGGAGACCTGGAGGGTGAAGATCCTGAAAGTGGTAATGACATTTCTGGATGTGTGTCCAGGGCTAGAAATTCTCTGGTCTCTCTGCTATTTGTATGAACACATCTCCTGACCCTGTAAGCAGTGCTGAATTGCGCTCCCTCAATCCAGAGGAACGTTGTTGCCTCTGTTGTGTTAAGTCTTCCTCCTGGGTGGGAAGCAGATTAAGGGTCAGTACACTGGTACAGGCACAGCAAGAGATCTTGAAACGGTGCTGTTAATGGCAGAAAGCTTGCCATTCCTTTTTCCAAGGGGACACTGAAGCTTAAGCACATCACACTTTATGCTTCCCCTGAAAGCAGCAGCAATGATTGGTTATGGCAGAGTTTACCAGGCAGCTATTCTAGCCCAGCCCTTCTTAGGGGAGCTAGTTCATACTGGTGTAGGAGCTGCTGAATAAACACCTCTCTGGTATTAATGACATTTATTGTTACTCTCTGCAGGTGACGGCGCTGTTTGTGTTACGGGGGTGTCTCTTCACTTCAAGACAAGTATGTACCCTGCGTTTTAAGATCAAAGCTTGGCCTGATTAAAAGAGATGCCTTCCCAAGCTTTTGCTGATGTGCCTCGTTTGCAGAATTCCTGTTGGAGCAAAAGCTCAGACTAGAAATTTCCAAAAGGGAAATTTTTCACAGGCTTTTAATATCAAAGGTTGGAAGTCCTTGGGTTATTATAGTCTTCCAGATCTGAGCTGGGAACTTTGAGACCAGTGTAGCCACCATCTAAATGCTCTCGCTAGGACTAGCCAAGCAGCCCTTCCCCATCGGGTATGGTTCAGGGTTCTGCTATGAGTCAGCCTTACTGGAGTGTTTGTATTTCAGACTTCAGAAGAGTTGTTTTTATTTCTGGGTGCACAAACATCTAATGAACCAAAAAACCAGCCTGTGGTTTCTGCAGCACGTTCTCAGAAGCAGGGTTGTGCTAAAGTGCATCTGAGCAAGGTTTACTCCAGCTCAGGACTGCAGGAGGGTGTGAGCTAGTGCTAGAGCCCAAGCAAAGGCTGCTCCTGCTAGTTCTAAGGAACTGAGACTGTCTCTGCACTTTCCTGTCTGCAGAATAGCTGTCATTTTGCAAATGTGAGCCTTGAGCAAAAGAAACCAGTTAGCCAAGTGTTTTGAAAACACCAGTCATCAGTAAACGTGGCTTATTTATCAGTCATTTCAAAGAGAAGTTTCCAAAGAGAAACATCAGATGACTTTTTAATGACAGCTCCTTGCTTTCCCAGTACAGATCGTTTCTATTTTCCAATGCAAACGGCTTTGTACCTTGAAGATTACTAGAAAATCCAAATAGACCTCATGTTCTTTGAATGAAATTTAACTGGGTTCCTCCCTACCCATCTTAAAAAAGTTTAAGGAGATGAAGGACTGATGCTTCCAGCATCCTGAGTCCACAACACTCTGCATTTAAAACCAGGTAGATGGCTGGCAAAGTTGTACATTGGACAATTAAATGGTAATTGAATGACAACCCAGCCCTTGGAATGCCAGCTCAAAGTCAGTAAGAGAGTCCTGCTCCCTGGCCCCTTAGTTATCCCAGTAGCTGCCTCAGTCACAGAAAGCAGAACATCATTAAGAAGGCTTTTAAGTCTGCTGGAAGGGAGGATGTCTTTGCTCTCATGACTTTTGTTGTCTGCTGCTTTTACAGATGAAAACCTGAACAAGCTGTCATTGTCACAGCTGGGCCTGAAAATCATTTTAATGAAAGGAATCATTTTTAATGTGCTGATGACAGTGCTGTTGTGGAAAAGAAAGTGAGTTTTCATGGGGGTGGTAAAGCCTCTGTCTGCTAACTGTTCCTTCTCTCTTTAATGATCATTCATGCAGTCTCTCCCCCTTTTTACTACCAACAGTAAAACCCCTCCACTCCTTTGGCTGTACCATTTTCCCCCACCCCTGCAGCTGATTTACTTCTCCTTATCCACATGCAAATTTAACTTCTCTTCTTCTTTTTAGACTGCTTGCTCTTCTATTTCTACAACAGTCCCTTCCATTCTTTAGAATCATTAAGACTGTAAGAGATCTCCAAGGTCATCCAGTCCAGCCATCAAACCAATCCCACCCTGCCCACTACAACGTGTTCTCTAGTGCCACATCTATATAGTGTTTGAACCCCTCCACAGACGGTGACTCCATCACCTCCCTGGACAGCCTGTTCCAATATTGCTTCTGCTCATCCATCAAATTCTTCTCCTAACCAGTCTGCAGCTGGGGAAGTGTGATGCTTACTGCCCTAATATATTAGTTACAGCTCAGTGTCTTTTTCTTCTCTTTCTATCACCTGGACACCCCAGCTCTACACCAGTGTATCTGCAACTGCATCCCAAATTGTCATTTACAATGCCCTTATTTTTGTTCCAGGAATGCAAATACTGAGATGATGCAGTTCTGAAGTACCAAACAAAGTTGCTGAGGAATCCTCACCAAGACCATCATGTGCAAGAGACAACTCAGACATTCCAGTTGCAAGGATTATCATCCATCCTTTCTGTGTATCCACCAGCCACTATAGTCTCCATTGCTTAATTTGCATCGTTAGAAAGCTACTCAAACGAAAAATAAGCTTAAGGTTTTCCCCATTCTGCTCCCTCAGATCCCCATTTAAGCCCAGCCAGGTCTCTTTTTGCACAAAGCAGTTTGCTTCAGCTAAGAACTGCAGAGCATCTCTACTACTTGTGTTAAACTGACTTTCAGTTTCTCCTTGGGGCAGAGTTGTTCGGTAGTAAGTAAAGCTAAATACCATCTGATTGAGCCGTGTTTTGGTGGCTGCCTCAGGGTACCTCCACTGGACAGCATTTCAGTTGCAAATGGAAGACTGCAAAGCAGAAAGAGACATTTCCAGGGTGCTGTGCACCCGTCCTGCTGCCTTTTGCTGGATCAGAGCACAGAACATTATGGGGTTTCCCCCTAAAAGATCTGTTGCTCCATCTGAATTCAGTGAAATTCTTGCTTGATTATGACAGAAGAATGGGGTTTAGTAGTTTTGTTCTTTTCCTTTACTTTTGTTTCTTTCTAACAACCCTGAATTTCCCAATTTCTTTTAATAATCACTGCACAAAACTATACTGAAATACTGCCACACACACACACCCCGCCATGGCTGTGCTCCTCAGAACCCTTGTGCCCCCGTGGACTGTGCACACTGCTATATCTTGAGTTGTACTTGGCATTTCTTGAGGCCTTTGGCTGCTATTAAACAACTCTTCCAAAAATCAGAAACTTGTGTTTTCTGTCTGTAGTTTGAGGAACTCTGTTTGCCATTCAGATCAGCTTTAGGAATGAGCCTGGCCCTTGGTGGGCAGGGAAGGGGCACTCAGACTCACCTCTTCTGCCTGGCTTGACCCCAAGCACCGTTTGCCATCACTGGCTGGATCCACAGTGGGGATGGAATACCCACACCTTTTCAGAGCATCTTTGGTGTGGCTGAGTGAGAGCAGCACGGCTGGCTTGGAGGGAAGGGAGCAGCGGAGAGCAGCACAGTAGGCTCTGTGCTGTGTGGAGACAACAGCAACGACAGTGATTTGTCCTGTGTGAGGACTAGTAAGTGATTCTTGAAGGTGGGTGTCTACTGCTATGGGGAACACAGAGACATGAAGCCTCCTGCCTCTAAATGTCCCCCAACCCAAATTTTCACCAGAGAACAAGGTACCTGTTTTGCATAATGACCCAGCTGACTGGCCTGTGACTCCAAGTTCAGACTGATACTGGCAAGACTGGAAAATGTGTTTTCTTCCTTCTGTGACATCGAGTTTTCCATCTTCTGAAGCACCAGGTATTACTGTGAAGGAAGAAATGAGGAGGGTGCTCTGAAAGAAACACCCTGGCAAGCTTGAACCTTGCTTGTACCTCCTACCACTGCCCAAGCTGAGAGGCAGGGAAATCCACACCAGAGCTGTGGAGGTGATTCCCTTTACAGGGTATTTCTCACCTTGCTGGAGTCACAGCCATTGCAAAGAGATCTGATTTTGGAAAGTCTAGTGCTTCGCCAAAAAACCTGTTGGTTCCGGTGGGAGAGGGGTCCCTGTGTGAAGACCATGCCCACATCTGGAGAAAATGAGCTTGAGAGGAGACCTTACTGCTCTTTACAGCTACCTGAAGGGAGGTTGTAGAGAGATGGGGTCGACCTTTTCTCCTAAGTCAGTAGTGGTAGGACAAGAGACTCAAGTTGGACCAGGAGAGGTTTAGAGTAGGCGTTAGAAAAACTCTCTTCCCTTACAGAGTGGTCAGGGGATGGAACAGGCTGCCCAGGGAGAGGAAGTGTCCCTGTCCCTGGAGGGATTAAAAAACTGAGTAGATTGTGGCACTGGGGGACAGGTTTAGTGGGCTGGATGGTGTTGGGTTGATGGTTGAACGGGATGATCTTTGAGGTCTCTTCCAACCTTAATGATTCTGTGATTCTATGATCCCTCCCAGAGGATCAGAGCAGCAACTTGACAAAGTCTCCCTGGTCTCTTGCCATGGTGCTGCCACCTGACCATTTAGCAGGTGGCCCCTCACAAGAGTTACTGGTCCCTCCTGCCAAGGAACAACATCAAATTTTCTGGGTCTACTACTCTGGTTGTTTTATAGCACACACGTTTAGAGGCTCATTCTCGTGTATCTCTCAACACAAGTCACTCTCATCTATGTCCAGCTGTAAAAAGACCAAAGCCATTCAATGCCATCTTACAAGCAGCTCTTGAAGGTCACATTTCATCATGATGAGGTCTGCCAGACACAGGGAAACCACTTGATCATAGCTGGGTTGGATTAGAGGGGACCTCAGAGATCATCTAGTTCCAGCCCCCTGCCATGGGCAGCCACACCTCTCACCAGACCAGGTTACCCAGAGGCCCCATCCAACCTGAACATTTCCAGGAATGGACCATCCACAGCTTCACTGGGCAACCCGTTCCCTCATCTGCCTAGACCATATTTGACTTACAAAGCAAGTGATGGCTCTTCACAGATTTTCAACTGATAAATGTTCCAGAAACCTTCAGAGAGCTGGGAGGAAAGTTTCTACAGTCATTAACTTTCAGCATCACGTAAAACTTCATATCCATCTGATCTGTGTGTGCGTGTGTTGTACTTCAAACCACTCCTAGCTGTAGAGTCAAGGAGGAAGGACAGCATGGTGCCTCTGTTTTATCCATCTCAGTCTTCACATCTCAGTTGTTTCTCTTCCAGTCTCAAGTTGGACCAGGAGAGGTTGACCCCAGTGCCAGGATTTGGCATCAAGGGGATGAGTGTACAGCTCAAAAACTGCAAAACAGGGAGTTTGTAGGTCTAGATCAAAGAGGTTTTCAGATTTTAGGCCATAAATCTCCCACCACCACAATGTGCCCCCCCGCCCCCCCGCCACCACTCTGTGCTTTCCTGTTTATTTCAAGAAAGAAAACCCACAGTGCAAAGCAAAGGCAGGAAATAACACCCCAGCACAGGACGTGAATGGGGTCTCATGGCCCAGCTGGGGCAGGAAGAGGATGAACCACCAGTTCCATGATGCCACAATCGAGATCTGGGTCACCGTTTGATGCTCCTCTATGTCCAACCGCAGAAACCGCTTCCTCTGGAAAGTAGAGCACAAAACAGGGGGTGGGGGGAGCTGGACTGGTGAGGCATGTGGCAGGGAGGGAGAGAAGCAAGTGGACAAGAATAGCAGACGTTAGACCACAAGCTAAAGTTGAATGAAGTTAGGGCACCCACCTTCCCTGCACCCTCACCACAGCCTGCTTTTGGGTCTGGGGGGGGGAGTTGTTTTGTTTACAGCAGGAAAGGTTGAGCTATGAATAGTGTAGTGAGGGAAAAAGAGGGGAGAAAATATGCTATAATGTGTGATGGGTGACTGGGAGAAATCTTAGAGGCATGTAAGATTTCTGAATTGGCTTATAGGTCCCTGCACCCAATTACAGAGGCAGTGAATCTGTGCAGAAGTATCATAGATATCATCAGTCATCAAGACTGGAAAAGCCCTTCCAACAATCCAGTCCAACAATCCACTCTACAGCCTCACACCACTAACCCAGCTCCTTAAATATCCTGGCTGCCCAGTTGTTGAATCCCTGCAGGGACACTGCCTCCACCACCCCCCCCCCCCCAGGCAGCCTGTGCCAAGGTCTCCCTTGGCACCACCTGGCCCCATTTGCTCTGCTCCTATTGCTAGACCCTAGGGAGAAGAGGCCAACCACTTCCTCACTGCAACCTCCCTTCAGGTAGTTGTCTCCCCTCAGCCTCCTCTTCTCCAGGCTGAACAGCCCCAGCTCCCTCAGCCTCTCCCCATCAACCCTTTTCTCTAGATCCCTAACCAGCCCAGTTCCCCTTCTCTGTCCTCTCTCCAGCTCCTCCCTCCCTGTCCTTCCTGTCCTGCGGTGCCCAAACTGCCCCCAGAACTCCAGAATCAGTCTCACCAGGGTTGAGTATAGGGTCAAGATCCCCTACTTGATCCTACTGGCCACACTAGTGCTAATACAAGCCAGGATGCCACTTGCCTTCTTGGCCTCCTGGGCACACTGCTGGCTCCTGTTCAGCTGCTGTCAGACAACACTCACAGGTCCATTTTTGATGAGCAGCTCTCAAGCCACTGCTCCCCAAGCCTGTAGCACTGCTGGGGGTTGTTGTGGCTGAAGCGCAGGACCCAGCTATTGGCCTCATTGAACTCACACAGTTGGCCTTGGTCCATCGCTCCAGCCCATCCAGATCTCTCTGCAGAGCCTCCCTCCCCTCAAACAGATCCACACTCCCACCCAGCTTAGTGCTGTTTGCAAACTAACTGAAGGTGCGCTCTGTCCCCTCATCCAAATCTCCTGCTCCAAAAGAGAAGGAAGGTGCAGCAAGCCAGAGAGTTGTCTCACATCAGCAGAGAAGGAGATATTGCTGTTCCCATCTCCAGAACTCTCACTCCTGTGCCAGCCCCTGTCCCCTAAGATCTTCTGAATGGGTAGGAGATGAATGTGCATCTTATCTAAGGGTTTTGGAGGAGAAAACACCCTTCCTGACATTTGTCATCTGACATCTGTACACAGAGCAGCCTCTCCTCTGCAGTGTGGCCAGGCACCTGAGAGCAGGCTTTACAGGGAGCAGAGCTTGGAGACACCTGCAGACTTGCTGAAGCTTCTTCAGGTGCCGCAACAGCTCTACCAGGGCCTGAGTTCTAATGCAGACTTTACAGCAACCAAAAGCATCGCAAGCTGGGAAAAATCAGGGGGAAAGAGACCCACAGAACCCCCATCGTTGCTCCCCTGCAGCACTCACCAGTGGCTACTAGAGGGCCCCAGCTCGGGGTTCTCCCCAAAGCCAGACTGTGGGAAGACCTAGAGACCCACAAGGAGGCACTCGTAGCTTGCAAAGAGCAGCAGCTGCAGAGGCGAAGGGGAACCCTTTGTCTGTTCCTCCTCCTGAGAGCCCACTTGGGCTTTCTTATGGGAAAGAAGAGTTAAGCTCTTCCTCTGCAATCCCTGCACGACCCGCACCCTTCCCCTCTGGTACCAGTACAAAGCTGACACCAGTGTAAACAAACTGGGTTTAATGCCTGGTGCTGGTGTCAGAGCTGGCATCAGCTCTCTGCTCCTACCACAGCATCCGCTGGGATAGCTCTCTCATATCTCACTCTTCGGAGTCTGTGAGATAAGAGACTTCAGAGACTCTGGGATCACAGTTTAGTGGGATTCATGGCCGCAGTGCATCTGGAAATGTTAAAAGGAAGTAGGTGGCAAACGGGAGCCATAATCCAGTTGAGTTGAGGTTACAATGAACCCCAAGGTGAGGCCAAAACTATCAGATCCCAAGTTTTGTCTCCAGAGGGGCAGCAGACAGGTGATTCTTTGTCACACGGGCTCAACACACGTTTTGCCCATCCAACGTTCCACCCGTGGAGTCGACTACTCAAGCAAGATCAGTACAATGATGGAGCTTCATGCCTGACAGTAACCCAGGTAGATTCTGCAGTCAGAAGTGGGTTGCTGGGGTTTAACATGTTGGCCTGTGCCCCAAATCAAATCTCACAGGCTCTAATCAGGACAAAGAAGCACTTGGCCTCAATGTAGGAGCTGGTTTGCACCTGAGGAACAACCTTGGTTCAATAACCAAGGGACGAAGCCTTCAAGTTTTTCACAGAATCACAGAATTATTGAGGATGGAAAAGCCTTCTGAGTTCAAACAGCCCAGACCAGCACCTATCAGCACCCCAGCAGCCACACCAGGGCACTAAGCACCACAGCCAGGCTGTCCTTCAACACCTCCAGACAAGGGGACTCCCCCACTGCCCTGGGCAGTCCAGTCCAGGCTCTGAGCACCCTTTCCAGGAGGAAGGGCTTCCTAACATCCAACCTAACCCTCCCCTGGCAGCTTCAGGCCCTGCTCTCTCATCCTGCCACTGGGTGACTGGGAGAAGGGCCTGACCCCCACCTGACTGCAACCTCCCTTCAGGGAGTTGGAGAGAGGGACAAGGTCCCCCCGCGAGTCTCTTCTCCAGGCTAAGCACCCCCATCCTTTCCCCATCATCCTTTCCCTCCAGTTCCTTCCCCAGCCTCATTGCTCCTCTGAACTCACTCCAGCCCCTCAATCTCTTTCTTGAAGTGAGGGGTGCAGGATTGCCCCCAAGACTCGAGGGGAGGCTGCCTCAGTGCCCAGTACAGGAGGAGAATGACATCCCTAGTCCTGCTGGCTACTCTAGTGCTGATCCAAGCCAGGATGCCACTGGCCTTTCATGCCACCTGAACACCCTGCTGGTTCCTGTTCAACCCACTGCCAACCAGTACTGACAGTTCAGTGGGGAAAGAATTTTCAGTGCATTTAATTCTCAGGGACTACCTTCTGCATGGACTCACAATAGCTCAAGTGCAGGTCTGCCCGAGGCCCTGACACATCTTGGCAACCCCATCCCACATCCTTGGGTTCATGAGGCTGAGGGGAAGCTGAGAACACTGGAACACTGTGTTGCTGCCAGTGTAGGCAGCCTGTGCATCCAGCTGGACACCAAGTTGTGCCCCACGTGCTCTTCAGGAATAGGACATGGCTTGTGGGATGACGGGCACAGCTGGGCCTGTTTCTTCCGTTCACGACCACTAACCACAACCTCACCCAAGTTTTCCACGAGGGTACCCTGGCAAAGCACTGTCCATGAGACTAAGGGACAGGAAATAGGGAGATGAAACGAGGGGAGATGAAACGGTGGTGACAAGTGAGTTTCCATAACAACTTGTTTCTTGTTTCCTTCTGAAATTGGGACACAGAAAAAGCCTGACAGGTAATGAGGGAGGATGTTAGGAGGCTAAAAACAGCAGTCATGCTTGAGAGGGAACTCAAGAACCTCTATTTGCCATCAATAGGGAAAAGACTGCAGTGGTACAAAGGGTTTTATTGACAGAAAGGATTACAGTAACTGTGCTGAGGCAGCAGACCCCTCCACAGGACAGTCTGTGGGGAAAAGTCTTGGGCTCTGTGTCCCCTCCTCCACCAACAAGGGAGGAAGAATCTGCTGGGGAACAGCATTTCCCAATGCCAGGCTTTGGCATCAGAGCTCCAGAGCAATTCAGACCTGGGAAGAGAGAAAAGCAACATGAGAAATCTTTCTGCATAGGGAAGAATGTTCCTGCAAACCCCACAAGCCCCAGAAACCTCACAACCCCTTCCAAGAGTAACAGGGGCATGACCTCCATTTCCCAGCACAAAACACTCCTTGCCCCAAAAACTCTCCCTCTCATCCACTGACAAACTCCAAACTTGGATACCAGCCATCCCACTGTAACTGATTAAGATGAAGCTGTTAGGAGCTGTGGATTCACTGTCTTTCTAGTTCTCTCCCAAATCAACAGAAGTACTGAAGTTGTGTCAGGCCAACCACATCCTGGGCTGCGTGAAAAGGAGTGTGGCCTGCAGGTCAGTGGAGGTGATCCTCCCCCTCTACTGGAGTCCTGTGTATAGCTCTGGAAACCACAACACAAGGACATCAGAGTGTTGCGAGTGGGTTCAGAGGAGGCCACGAAGATAATCAAAGGGCTGAAGCCCCTATGCTATGGGTACAGGCCACAAGAGTTGGGCCTATTCAGCCTGGAGAACAGAATGCTCCAGGGGGACCTTACAGCAGCCTCCTAGTAGTTGAGAGGGGGCTATAAGAAGCTGGGGAAGGGCTTTTTTACAAGAGTTTGTAGTGATAGGATGAGGGGAAATGGCTTTAAGCTAGAAGAGGGGAGATTTAGACCAGGTATTAGGAGGAAATTCTGTACAGTGAGGGTGATGAGGCCCTGAAACAAGTTGCCCAGGGCGGCTATGGATGCTCCATCCCTCAGCGTCCAAGGCCAGGCTGGATGGGGCAACCTGGTCTGATGAGAGTTGTCACTGGGGGAGCTCTGAGGTCCCTTACAACCCAACCCAGTCTGGGATTCTATGATTTGTGACTGACTCTTCTGTGAACCCACAAACCAGTACCTCAGTCTCTTCCAGAACTCAGCCAACAAAATTGATGACAACAAGATGCAGGATAGTGTTGGCAAAGAGGAAATCAGCAAACGCCCTCTCCGGTGAAATGCCCTGAAACTCAGCCTTGTTCTGAGGGTTGATCTGGATCCGGAGGCAAACTGGAGGGCAGAGAAAGAATGAGAAATTAGTGATCACAAAAGGAAGTCATGGTGGGAAGCTCAGTCTTCTTGGGGAAGTTCACCCTAGTTTGGGTCCCTCTTCCACCAGGTACCAAAAGAAAAGGCAGTAGAGAAGGGTACTGGTTGAACTTGATTGTCTCAAGGGTCATTTCCAACCTTATGGACTCTGTTGATTCTGTGATCTAAGAGAAGCTAGACACTGGCAGGAGCTTTGCACTGGGTTTTTACGCAATCAGCTCTCCCACTGCACTACACTATGAGACGTGGTCAAGCCAGGAAGGGAAGGGAAGGGAACAGGCTAATACGGTAGGAAGTTTCTGGGTCCTCCTCTGGCTATGTTGGGGACAGATGCACAGGAGCCAGCTAGTGTTATGGGAAAACACTCTGACACAGTCACTGAGAGCTTGGGTTTCACTGGGGATGGATGGTAGAGGAAACCCACGTGAGGTAAGTAAAAGCAAGAGCTCCTTCTGCTTTACTTTACTTCCTCCTCTCTGGGAGGCTGCTCAGAGAGGTTGCCAGTCACCTTCTCTGAAGGCTTTCAAGACCCATCTAGCTGTTCCTGTGTGGCCTCTCCTATGGGATCCTGCTTTGGTGGCAGGCTGGATTCCATGATCTCTAGGGTCTCTTCCAACCCCTGACATTCTATGATTCTAGGGCTCACTGATTTCGGGGCAAAAGCAAGGACATCCTGGGGCTGATGAGAAGCCAGGCTGTGGGGCATTAGGGCAGGACCCCCACAAGTTCATGACTACTGTGGAGCATCCGGATGCTGGGCAGGAGCCTGGAGGCTGCCACGATAAGAGGGAAAGGAAGAAAAGGGAGAGGGTAGGGGAAAGGAGGGCAAGGGGAGGACAGGGGGTGGGCTGGAAGATGCTGTGGGGCCTCCCTGGCTGCCGGGGCAGGCGTGCAGGCTGCAGCAGGTGACTCCCTTGGTCCGCAAAGAGAGCCCTGCCGTCAACACGAGAGCTCCAGACCACTCGCTGATGCCCGGCGGCCTCGGGGCCGTTGCTGGGGTCTCCGCGGTGCTGGCGGGAGAGGGGGTGGTGCTGGGGGAAGGCTCGGCCTTTGCCAAGGGGATTCCGCGGGCTCGCAGCGCACTGACCGCCCAGGATGAAGCTGCCGACGGCGGAGATGAAGCCGCTGAGGAAGGAGTTGAAGGGGAAGGTGCCGACGCCGAGGCAGTAGCCGAACTGGAGGGCGCCGGTGAGCAGCACGTAGAGCAGATAGGCGTCCAGCACCTTGAGGCGGCTCGGAGTGCCGCTGCCGTACTCGGCCAGGAAGCGCCGCACCACCGAGCCCACCGAGCCCGCGGACGCCCCGCCGGAGCCCGCCGAGCCCGACATGGTGCTGCCGCTGAGGTGGCCGGAAGCGGCCCCGCGGAAGCGCTTCCCGGTCACAGCCGGGCTGCGCAGGCGCGGGGAGGAGCGCCAGTCCGCACGCCCGTATTTTCCAAAAGCCAATCAAAGCCATCCATTGGCCGTTGCTAGGCAGAGCAGAGAGAAGTTCCTATCCAAGAGCCAATGAAAGCCCAGAAAAGGTGGTTGCTAGGCAGATTAGAAAGCGGCACCAATCCAAAAGCCAATGAGAGCCCAGCAGCGGTGGTTGCTAGGCAGATTAGAGAGCTGGTGGCCTGAGGAAGCGCAGGGAGCAGGTATTTAATGAAGCTCAGTACCGTGCAGGGGCCGTTAGCTGGGCAGGAGCACTCGACTCTGCTCATCCAGCAGGAGGGTTAGAGAGGAAAATGGGGCATTTCAGAGTCACGGAAGCCCCACAAGCAGAAGGACCGGCGCCACTGTACTCATCGTTGTGGTGAGGTAGATGCTGCTGTTGCTGGTTCAGCTGGAGAGCGAGTGCGTGCAGCTGATTTTTACAGCAGAGGATGGATTCCACAGTGAAGCCACATCAGCGCGGGGGGTGTCATTGTAAATGAAATGGGAGGTGTAGGGTGACAGCCAGACGAACGTGATCCATCAGTGTGTGCCATGAAGGCCATCAGCATCCCGGCTTGAACCAGCACTGGCGTGGCCAGCAGGACAAGGGCAGGGAGCATCCTCTTGCACTCAGCACTTCAAATCCTGGTTTGAGTCCCCTCAGTTCAAGAAAGACCTTTAGGTGTTTGAGTGGGTCCAGAGAAGAGCAACAAAGCCAGTGAAGAGTCTGGAGCACAAGAGTTCTGAGGATTGAAAAGGACCATGAGCCAGCAGGGTACCCAGCTGGCACAAAAGGCCACTAGCCTCCCCTCAAGTCCTGGGGGCAGCGCTGGGCCCCTCACTTCAAGAAAGAGATTGAGGGGCTGGAGAGGGTCCCAAGGAGCAATGAGGCTGGGGAAGGGACTGAAGGGAAAGGCGGATGAGGAGAGGCTGAGGGAGCTGGAGAAGAGGAGACTCAGGGGAACCTTCTCCCTCTCTCCAGCTCCCTGAAGGGAAGTCGCAGACAGGTGGAGGTCAGGCTCTTCTCCAGGCAACCAGTTCTAGGATGAGAGGGCAGGGCTTGAAGCTGCCAGGGGAGGGTTAGGTTGGATGTTAGGAAGCCCTTCCTCCTGGAAAGGGTGCTCAGAGCCTGGACTGGACTGCCCAGGGCAGTGGGGGAGTCCCTGTGTCTGGAGGTGTTGAAGGACAGCCTGACTGTGGCCCTCAGAGCCCTGGTGTGGCCAATGAGTGATGTTAGGTCCTGGACTGTGCTGGATGAGGGCTTTTACAGCCTCAAAAATGTTGTGGTTCTATGATAGCTGGCTTCTGCATCTGTCTGAAAGGAGGGTGAAGTGAAACCTGTAGGACTGCCTTGCACAGGAGCCGTGGGCCATCAGGCACCAATGGTTGAAGCAACAGGCTCTGGGAACAGCAGCCTGAATCAAGCACCACTCCTGAATGCAAAGGAACTGCATTCTAACTGAGGAGTTAGGATACAGGTACATACATAGACATGTCCACATACTGACATGTACAGTGCAAAAGAGACTCCCGACTGAGATAGATTAGACATCATATCCAACTTATGTTGTGCATAGCCACTTGCAGAGAGACTGAGCTTGGGCCAGTTCACTTGGCTGAGGGATCTCTCATTATCCCATCCCATGGATAGAATCATCAAGGTTACACGAGACCTCCAAGATCATCACATTCAACCATCAACCCAACGCTACCATGCCTGCTAAAGCAGTTTTCCAAGCACCAGATCCACTTGTTTTTTTAATCCCCTCAAGAGATGGTGACTCTGCTTCCCTGGCCTTCCTTCCAAACCACAGAGTGACCACACTGTCCTCCATTCTTGCCCTCACCTGTAGGCTGTCATCTCCAATCGCCAGTTGCCTCATTGTTCTGTTTTCTTGACAGATTTCTCATTACACTTCCTCACGTTCCCTGGACAAGTGAGCAGATAAGGCATGATGTGTAAGGTTTCTTGTCCACACCTAAAGTTTTTGACTTCCAACTCAATAGGAGTGTCAGCATTCAAAAGACATTATTCTGCATTTCCACATAACGCTGTTGTTGAGTCAACAATATGGTAGCACACAGAATCATTAGGGATCAGAAGGGACCTAGAAAGATCATCTAGTGCAATCTGCCTGCCTCAGCAGGATCACCCAGACCAAGCTGCACAGGAACATGTCTAGGAACATAACCACATAGAACTACTGAGGTTTGAAGGGATCTTTTGTGATTGTTAAGTCCAACCTTTCCTGTTCAAGCAGGATGTTGCGGGTGAAACCAACAGGCAGCTAAGCACCACTTTGCCTCCGTGGGATAGGGAGACAGGAAGAATGGTAAAAGTGCCAAAACTCATGGGTTGAGATAAAGAAGTTTTAATAGCTAAAAACAAAAGCTGCACATGCAAGCAAAGCAAAATAACGAATTCTCTCACTACTTCCCATCAGCAAGTGGACGTTCAGCTCTTTCCAGGAACTCAGGGCTTCATTACACATAGCAGTTACTTGGGATGGCCAACACTGTAACTGCAAACAGCATTCCCTTTGTTCTTCTTTCCTCCAGCTTTTACTGCTGAGTGAGGTATGGAATATCCTTCTGTCCCAGCTGTGTCCCCTCCCAGCTTCTTGTCCCCTCCAACCTGCTCACTAGCAGGGCAACAGCTAAAACATTGGTGGGTTATCAGTGTGGTTTTGGCCTCAGAAAGCAGCACTGTATGAGCTACTATGAAAAAAACTTAACTGCATCCCAGCTGGACCAAGTACAGTCCCCACTCCTTATTTGATATCATTTACATCATATTCAGGCCCCGCATTAGCCAGAACACCCTCATTAAGTGCCACCCCCTTTCCTGCCCTTCCATTTATAGAATTTATAGATTTCATTCCCTCCCATATAGAGTTCATTTAGGCCACAACTTGGGATTTGTCATGATAGTTATGTGGGTCAGGAGGGTCACTGGGTTATGTGGTGTTATCAGGCACCAAAGACATCTCAGCCTGGGTTAGTGTTACCCTTCTTCCTTGTGAGGCTCCTCCTCTGTTGGTTCATGTGGTTCTTGTTACACAACTGCCTATTACACCCTGTCACGGACTTCTCCTACAACTAAAAGGTGTGAGCATTGCAATCCCCGCTTCTGCTCCCTTTGCACCAGGATGCAGGGTTTAACATTGCAATGAACCCCTTCTTGTGCCCCTTATCCACAAGGGAGTGATTGTTTCCAAACACCACATTCTTCTCAGGAACATACCCACTGTGGCTTGAACTTACCCACAGCTATGTTATCTGTGATGTGAACTTCTCCTGTCACGGACTTCTCCACAGACACAGGTGCTTCAGTGTGTTCACTTGCTATGATTGTCACTTAGCCACAGGTCAAAACCCCTTGGAGTGAAGTTCACCCTGGAGTTCCAGCCTGTCCAATAGAGCAGCACAGGAAGAGCAGCGATGCCCTGGCTACCTGCCATCCCAGTTGTGTGGCCATTGCTGTTAGCAAAACATTCCCAGGCGCAGCAGAATAAGATGCTGAGCAGTACAGCAAACAGCAAAAGAATCCACTAACCAGCACTAGCCTCTGGGATTCACTAAGGCAAGCAAGTCATGGCAAGGCTGGGAGCCTGCCAGGTAACAGCTGAACAACTGTAATAGCTATAAATTTGGTCTAAAACTGACACTCAGCTGGTCACTCGAATCTAATCCAGCATTACCTGGAGCCCTTTGAGGGTAACACTGGCCACCGAAGAGTTGTTTTGTGGGTTAGCACCACAGAGTGCTCACTGCCCTCCCCCCCAGTGCAATGAGGGAAAGAATCATAAGGGTTAAACTGACAGTGTAATAGCTACAACAAAAGCTGAGCCTGCAAGCAAACCAAGATGAGGAGTTATTGACACTGTGCAAGGACTGCTCAGTGATAATTAAACCTGTGTTTTGTGGGCACCACTGTTCTGGTCCAAATGCACAACAGCATCATGCAAGCTGCTAGGAAGAAAATTAACTGTCTCCTAGACCAAAGCAGTGCGTAGGGTCAGCTCAAAGGATGTCGCCCAGGACCTTGTCCAAGTGGGATTGAGTATCTTTATAGATGGGGTCTCCATGGCTTCTCTAGTTGACCAGTTCTAATGTCCAACCACCCTCACAGTAAAAATACAAAGCTTTTCAGTGTTTGCATTGATTTTCCTGGCTTTTAGTTTAGTCTGAACACAAGGAAACACTTGCAAGTTAAAGATTTCCAGGACAGCTTAGAGGAGGCTGTTTGGGTTTGGATTTTTAATATCACAGATGATCTAGTTAAATGCCAGGGTACAGACGTGTTCTTTGATGAGGATTGTCCAGTAGCCTGTGGGACAAAGCTAAATATGGTTGCCATTAGGAACAAGCTGTAGCTCATCTATTTAATCAACAATAACTCATACATTTAATAAACAATAGCTCATATATTTAAGAAACAAATCATAGGATCATAGAACTATAGAATGGATGGAGAGTTTGGAGGGGATCTCAGAGATCACCCAGTTCTGACCCCTTGCCATAGGCAAGGACACCTCTCACTAGACCAGGTTGCCCAGAGCCCCATCCAACCCAGCCTTGAGTATATGATGCACAGTGCAGAAAAATGAACAAGTGAGAAATATAGGAAAAGAAAGACGTTAAAAAAAGCCAGTATCATGCACTAGCCAGAGCATGGCACTGGTTTCTACTTGGTTCCCATAGATGGATAGCCATTCATTTGTGCAGAGACAATGTGGTTCTATCAGTCTCTGACCGTTGGACTTTTCTTCATCTCTTTCATGGTTCCTCTACTATTCATCTTCCATTACCAAAAGCAAAGATTATAGCAGTTATCTATATTTTTTAGGGTGTTTATTTAGTACTTATATCAATTTTTATCATCTATCATGCTGCCTGTCTAGATTTTCTTTTTTCTTTTCTTTTCTTTTCTTTTCTTTTCTTTTCTTTTCTTTTCTTTTCTTTTCTTTTCTTTTCTTTTCTTTTCTTTTCTTTTCTTTTCTTTTCTTTTCTTTTTTCTTCCTGTGGAAAGCCTCTCTGTCTCCTTCATCCTTTATTCTCACACTTCATAGTTTTTAGGGTTTTATTTGTTTTAGAATTCCTTTTCAAACACCGATGCCTCCATCTTAGCCAATTTCAAAGGGAACCTCAGAAACTCAGACCATCCCACAAATATCTTCAATATCTGCTGAATTATTAACTCTGCAAGAGCACCCTTTTGATTCTTGTGACTGCAGGGGAATTTAGAGCAATAGGTGAGATAGAGAAATACATAATCCAGGGCACAGTACGAAGACTAACAGCAAACAGACAAAAAGAGAAGTGCAGTGGGATAAACTTGACCATTTAGAGCGGTTCTTGAATTCATTATCCTGTGCTGAAGGGAAAAATTGCATGGCATTCAGAACTTTATTTTAGGAGAAGGCACAATCCGCTTTATCTCTTGCAGAATCTTCTCACTGTTGTTGGATACATTCAGCCCTGCTTTCTCTAGGAGATCTTGAATGTCTTCATCTTCGAAGGACATTTTAAAAGTGGGAAATCTTTTTCTGTATTCGTGTACTTTATCTAGGAAAAAAAAAAGCAGAAGAATATGTAGGTAAATGCCAGACAGAACAAGAACAGGATGATCTTGACGAAAGCATTAACCCCTGGAGATAATATAATGTCTTGGGACATATAAGCTTCACATACAAGTTCTTTATCACATTAAGATCTTGCTGCAGCCAGTGAATAGAGGAGGAGGAGACCTTTCATAGTCTGGAGGTTCCTCTTTCATCACCTGCTTCATAAATCTCTCTGGACCTGGCAGTTCCTCCCCAATAACTGAGAAGGGAAGTGGTAAATACCCCAGGCTGTTAATGCCCATCCAAACTTCTATTATCCATAGAGGTTGCCCTTTGTCCATTGGGGGTAGCAGTGCTTGTAAGACTTTTAACTGGAATTTTGTCTCAGAATGGTGCGTATCAGGATGAGATGGCTGCATGAAGCACAGCCCCCCCCAAGGCCAAATGATACACTATCCACATAGCTGAGTCAAGGAAGAGATTGATAGCACCAGCCCTCCCTAACATTGTGACAAAACTTAGCTCAGCTACAGAAAACTAAACCATTTTGACTGGGACTTGAGATAGTGGAGCAGAGATTTGGCCTTGCTGAGACTGGGACAAGCTGACGAGATGGCAGCAGAAGCACTGAGCTTGCCAGATAGCTTACAACTTGCTCACATCAGCGACAAGAACATATGATTCACTATGAGATACTACCCAAACCCACCCCAAGGAATGGATCTGGGTTGGGGGAAACAAGGTGTACTGTTCAGCATAGAAGATGGCTTCTGAGCAACTGAACTACAAAGCTTCCCCACCTTGGTGGGGAAGATCAGAAGACCAGTGGGACACTGCTGGGACTTGAGGACCTAGGGATGCCTGGACCCTGTAGTGGTAGCTATACCCTTTTTCCCCTCTTTACCTTTTTCTTTTTCCCTTTCTTTTCTCTCCATCACTCCTTCTTTCTATTGCATGTTGTCAAACAATAAAGCTGTGTTGATTAATTGAAAATTAACCTCTGGGCATGCTCCCCTTGTTTTTTGTACTTCAAAGTCACAGTAAAAGAACCTTCACAAGTCCATCTAGCGTGGACTGTAACAGCTCTGAGTAAAAAAGAACCCTAAAACACACAGCACTGGAAGCAGTGAATATGAAATGCAAATTGACAAAGCTGAAAGCATTACCAGAACAATTCTTATTGTTGAAGAGTGGAAAGTGCATGACTGTCGGGCACGACTCGTCTCCTCGGAAGATATAGCAGTCTGAAGGGTCGTTCTCATCCATTTCCTGGTGGTCTATCTTGGGAAAGGGGATACCATTTTCCTGGCAGTATGCAGCTGTTTTCTTGACAGTCTGAGACACAGAGAAATTGCATGCTTTACTTTGTGTGTTCCTGATCCCCCAGAATAAGTTGCTTCTATCTCCAGTAGTAAAATTGATGGCTACAAAGCAACAACGGTTAGTTTCTTAGACTGCATTTCAGTGTCATGTAGAACATATATAAAAATTAAGGGTTTTTTTAGGGTTCTCTGAGGAACAAATGAAGTGTAGAATAGAAACAAAAAGCAAGCAGCCACTTCTGGGGTCACTTCTATGAAGAAACTTTAGCAAATCACAGCTACAGCCAGAAATTCAATGTGGCTGGTGCTGAAAGATGTCAAAATTAAAGGCAATTGACATCGATAAATAAACAGTCTGAAGACTTTACCAGGTTCACAGACATTCAGAACACATTTTACTTTCTAAAGCAATCCTTTTTGTTTCTCTACCACCCTAATCAAATTAAAATTCACTATGTGCCACTTATGTGGGTTTGGCTATTAAAGGGAGAAATGAACCCATTTTATTGGAGGCACAGATTAAATTTAATGTTGGCTTGATTTTTGAATGAAAGCACGAAGTGGGGTAGCTGTTGTGTTGTGTGTTCTGCAATCTTCAGCCCCGAATGAGCTTCTCCAAAGCCATAGCCAAATATGCACCTCAAAGGGATCTCCAGCACTGAAGTCGAAGGAAAGGATCAGATCTGCTTTCCGGTCTTCTCGCAGGACCAAAGGATAAGCAGAGTTTATTGCCAGGCCAGCATCAATCAAAAATGTGACTTCAGTTTTCATGAGGTAAGAAGGCTGGATGTTAGCTAATCAAATGAAAACCAAAGAGGATTCATTAAGACATACACAAGGAGATATATATATACACACACACCCCTGATTAATCACCCAATTACACCAGCCTTTACTTCTTTAGTGATGTCACACCCCATGAATATATTAAAACTTGACTCTCCTGCCTAAGCAGATGTCCAGCTGTATTCTGACCAGAGGAACCCACACTCCTCTGACCTTCTCTCTCTAACTGTGGTCAGTTTTGGACCAGAATTCCTGATGGGCTTTCTCAAAGTCCCACCCTAGAGCTGTGTACCCATAGTTGTCCCTTGTCTAGTTTGTTTGCTGTCCATAATGGGTTACTCTTAAGCAAGGAGTGATTCTGGAACAGAAAGCTATGTAACTCACTGTTTTAAGAAGGTAAATGGCAAAGACTGTTTTCTTGGTCTAACATCACACAACCACAGTGTGAAAGCTCTGTCCAGGGGAAATCTTACAGCAGCATTTCAATACCTAAAGGGGACCTACAGCAAAGTTGGAGCAGGAGTTTTTACAAGGGATTTTAGTGATAGCACAAGGGGGATGGTTTTAAGCTAAAAAGGGGGAAATTTAGATTAGATGTTAGGTAGAAATCCCTCCCTGTGAGGGTACTGAGGCCCTGATTGCCCAGGGAGGCTGTGCTTCTCCATGGATGGGGCTCTGGGCAACCTGATCCGATGAGAGGTGTTGCTGCCCCTGGCAGAGAGTTGGGGCTGGCTGAGCTCTGAGGTCTCTTCTAACCCAAACCATTCCATGATTCTACTATTCTTACGGCAGTTGTAAAGGAAGTTATGAGTCGTTCCCCATTTCCAGGCCCTCATACACTGGATAGTTTTACACAGAGTTCTGATGACATCCTTCAGTGGGCCTGGAAGACACAAGAAATTCAGAATATAGTTGAATCTAAAGAACTTCACTTTTTATTGGGAGCAATAAGATCTGGGGGAGGTAGAACATGTGTGCAGCTAATGTATGGCCAGCCTGAGGTCTTGGCACTTCAGAGGAGAAAGAACCATACTTCCCACTAGTTCAAATTAGATTAAGTACAGTTTAGTACAGCTGAAACACCTTTGACCAAGCCTCTCAAGGCAAAAATTAAACAGGATTTCAGTCTTACACCAGCTGACACAAACATCCTGCCTAAAGTTCACCAGGTCTGGCTACCGCAGTGCTGTACAAGAGACCTGATCTTGTCAGGTTCTCTTACAGCTTTCTTACGGTTCACACTTTTCCCTGTCTTCTTTCCAGCTGAAAGTGCCCTGAATAAAGTGAGGCTCATGCTACAGCCCAGTAAAATGACATATCTGAAGTGGAGGACCTGAGCTGAAAACTGTGAGACCGCTGAGAGGAAAAATGTGAGAAGATTATCCCAGTGAAATCTGCACGGAGACAATTCCAGTCTTATCCGTGAACACACTCCTTGGAACTGGCATTAGAGAGAAAATTACTTGTCTGCAATGTCCTGATTTAATCTCAGCATCAGTCCTTTCCCAAAGGAACTGGCCAAAAGCTGTCTATGGTCTGGCTGATTTAACTAGCAGAGCTCTGGTCAGGTAGCAGCTAAATATTGCAATTGTGTTTGTTGGATTTCAGTGCAAATTTTGTCTTTCTGCTCTCTTGGATGCAAATCCAAAATTATCCTCATTTTGCTCCCAACTGAGTCCATTCAATAATGCTGATACAAGCTGAGTGAGTTCAGTTAATAGGGAATCAGCTTCCCTTTGGATAAAAAGGCAGACAAACTGCTTAGCTGCCAAAAAAAACCCTCCTGTAAGAACAGAGTGCCTTTTAAAGAGCACCCAGCTTTGCTTTAAGACGTCCTGGTTCATGACAAATCATTTTCAGATTTCTCTAGTGAAGGAAGTTCCAAACAACCCTCAACATAAAGGCACCCTAGGTCACCTACAGGAATCCACTCAATAATCCCCCTGCAGCTGCTGGGGTCTATACTTCATTAGTTTGGCACAAATGACAAGTGTTGCTGGCAACACAGGCTCAGGCAGGAGCAAGGATAGATGGAAAGAAGTGATTGTTCCGGATCAGGCCTTTTAATTTATTTACTTTGTGTTGCAGTGAACATTGCATGGTCTGTTCTGTAAGCAGATTGCAAATGCTTTCATGAGGCCTAAAAACTCTGTGGATATTGGCAACTAGTCCCTGAATATCACTGTGTCCTATAAGATGGTTTCAACCAGATCTTCTTACAGGGGCTGTACCCAAGATTTACACTGGAATTCAAGTTCACAAAACTCCACATCTGGAAGTTTTCAACGCACATGTAGTACAAGGAGTAATACAAATATTACTAATTATGTAAACTTGCCTAGAAGGTTTTCACGGGATGACTGCATCTGTCCTTCTAGAATATCTTCTTCTCCAAGACACACTGAGGAAGATCAAGGGGAGAAAAAGCACAAAATCCAGTCATATTAAAGAAACAGATACGTAGAATCATCCTGGCTGGAAAGGATCTCCAGGATCATCAAGTCCAGTCCTCATCCCAACAGCTTCCCAAACCCTAGACCATGGCCTCAAGTGCTCTAGCTACTCAATTTTTAAACTCCTCCAGAGATGGTGACTCAGCCCCCTCCCTGGGCAGCCTGGTCCAGTGCCCAACCACTCTCTCAGGAGAGAATTTCTTCCTAAGATCCAATCTAACCCTCCCCTGACAAAACTTGGGGCCATTCGGCAACCCTTAGGATAGCGAGGGCATTATCATGTTGATCAGCAGTAACAGACAATACCTACCTCCAAATTCCTTCTCTATCTTTTTGCACAGTTTATCAGAGCTCTCTATTCTTTCCTCCTTCGTTTTCATCGCCCAAGTATGGCTCATTTCAACACACAGCGGGTAGGATGCACTTTTTTCCTTGTTTTCTTAAGA
The DNA here is from genome assembly GCA_013397515.1 of Upupa epops. Taxonomy (NCBI): domain Eukaryota; kingdom Metazoa; phylum Chordata; class Aves; order Bucerotiformes; family Upupidae; genus Upupa; species Upupa epops. Next base: position 35,876 of record VZRI01011504.1, read on the forward strand.
GAGAAAAGAGTGGAAGGACAACATAAGAATGCACAGCAAAGGAATCAGCACGGTGAAAACAGGTGGCTGAGAATGCAAGGGCTTGAAAGTCTCAGCATTGTTCACTTGCCTGCCAGTATATTCAGCAATCTCTCGAAGACTTCCTTAGGATCATTCCCACTCAGAGCACACAACTGAAGGTCTAGCACAAGAAAAGCAGGCTGATAAGCCTTGAAGACTTCTGAGTTAGTCTCTAAAAAAAAAAAAAAGAGATAGAGGATAAATCAGACTGGATTTGACATCTGATTTGACAGTAACTAACACAAGAATTTGTGAAGGTGTAGTCCTTGCATTTAGTGGAATCTGTAGGAAGACTTAGGTTGGACATTAGGAAGCCCTTCCTCATACAGTGATCAGACACTGGACTGGACTGCCCAGGGCAGTGGTGGAGTCCCCATCCCTGGAGGTGTTGAAGGACAGCCTGGCTGTGGCACTTAGTGTCCTGGTGTGACCGATGGGGTGATGTTAGGTGCTGGGCTGGATGAGCTCAGAAGACTTTTCTAACCTTAAAATCTCTGTGATTTGCTTACACAAAGCATTTTGTGTAAGAGACACCTCTCCTACAGGCTCAGAGAGTTGAGTCTGTTCAGCCTGGAGAAGAGGAGACTCCGGGGAGATCTTATAGTGGCCTTCCAGTACCAAAAGCGGGGCTACAGGAAATCTAGGGAGGAGGGTTCCAAGGGCTTAGAGTGGTAGAACCAGGGGGAATGGTTTCAAGCTGGAAGAGAGGAGGTTCAGACTGGAAGTCAGGAGGAAGTTCTTCACAATGAGAGTGATTGAGACACTGGACCAGGTTGCCCAAGGAGGTTGTGGCTGCCCCCTCCCTGGAAGGGTTCAAGGCCAGATTGGATGGGGTCTTGAGCACCCTGGTCTAGTGGGGGGTGTCCCTGCTCCTGGCAGGGGAGTTGGAACTAGATGATTTTTAAGGTTCCTTCCAACCTGAACTATTCCATGAATCTATGAATGAAACCTGGACTTCTTTGTGCCTGGCTGATGCTCCTGTCAGCCCCCTGAGGAAAATGTTGGGCAAGCAGAAAAGAATGCTAAATTTTCAAAAAACTCATCAGAAAAAGAAAAAGAGCAAAAGAACACAATAACCTACCAGGTGCAGAGAAGCCTTTCCATAAGTGAAACATTCTTCGCAGACATTCTTGGAAGAAATGAGAAGATAATTAAAATAAGAATACCCCTTCCAATAAAATAGTCATTGTCTGCCACTGAGAGAGCTAACCCTGCAGCTAAACAGAGGTGTGAAGAGCTACCTTCGATTCCTTGGAGGATCTCACTTGCCTTGTGGCTGACAGTGGCTTGTGGCTCTTCTGCCAGTTGTGTTCATCACTCACTGCTCTGTGTTTGATGTCTCAGAAAACTGACAGCATCTCAGTCATCTCTATTATTCTCTCTACAGTTTTGATAACTTCCTACACCCTGAGCTTAAACTGTCATCTCTGTTCCTTCCCCACCACAAGGAATCTCTCTGTTCACTGCAGAATGGAGCCTTGCACTGCCATCATTCACTTCTTTCTGTTGGTGGTCAGGCTCATCTGGCTCTCATAGTAGATTTGACAGAACTTTTCGCTCCCTCATTCTTGCAGCCCCTCACCTTAGGACAGTGCATTAAATTCTATAACTGGAAATCTTTACGTGAAGCAGGAGATTTTGTTTGATGCTACAAGTCACCAGCTTCCAGATGTTGCAGTGTGAGTTTCCACTTCCCACTGTGATGCACAAAGTGCTATCCCTATGATACAGTTGGAATTTTGGTTCCTCAGGCTGCAGTCTTGGAAAAGATCTGGATCATCTCTGTCTTTTTGTCTTTTATGGTGACAAATGCAGTACTAGTGGAGCTTGATAGACATAGCTGTATTTCTGTTTGGAACTAGAGGACTGCAGGGATTACTTGTGGGTGATGTGAAGGTTTTGTTCTAGTTCAGCATGTGAAACAGTTGATCTGAGCACATTAGCACTAGGAACAATGGGGAAAAATTAGTACCATGAATAAACTTTGTATTTTCTTCCATGCTTCCAATAGCACTGCCCCATAAACCTGAAACAAACAAACAAAAACAAGCAGTGGGTTTAAAGTGCTTCATTCATAGTAGTCTCACTAACAATTCAATCCAGGTTTGCCTTTCAGTAGTGCACTTCTCCTATTTAAATAAATTGTAAGAACTACAGTACCTTGGCTTCTTTTCTTTTCTTTTCTTTTTCTTTTCTTTTCTTTTCTTTTCTTTTCCTTTCCTTTCCTTTCCTTTCCTTTCCTTTCCTTTCCTTTCCTTTCCTTTCCTTTCCTTTCCTTTCCTTTCCTTTCCTTTCCTTTCCTTTCCTTTCTTCTTTCCCTTTTCCCCTTTCATCTCCTCTCCATTGTACCAAGGATGTGTTTTGAGGAGATAAGGGCAAGAAGCCACTGAGCACAAGACATGTATCAGGTTGCCAGATGCATTTGGCTGTGCCACAGACAAGTGAGATGAGGTCTGCAGTTGCAGTGCTTAGCTAGGGAATCAAAGAAGTCCAGACCTGGACTGATAACAGAGGGAAATTACTCAGCATAATAGGAGCGAGCAGTCCTCACAGTGGGATATATCTGATTTGAGAAGCACCTCTCCCTGTAAAGTGAACGTGCTGGAATTATATGACATTCAGACATCCTGGTTTGGACTAAATAGAATTCCATCAAATTATCTACGGTGTCTCTAGCTTCTCATGACAGTATAGAAAGTGGACTGTAGAGCAGCATTCAGATGCTCCATCTGGGATATATAAAGTCAGCCAAACTGCTGTCCCGGATTCATACAGTGTTATGCATGCATTCACAAAGTGATAGACACATTCTCTCACCTACAGAAAGGTACAGAACAGCCAAACCTGTCCTTTTTTCCAAAGCAGAATTAGCAATACTCACCTTGCAGGTAACAAATGGATTTCTTCACCCCCTTTTTCTTCAGCTTCCCCTTCTCAAATTGACTTCCATAGTATTTGGTACTCACAAAAGCACCCAAGCCACTGTATCCAGACTCGTGTGGAGTGAATTCAAACCAGGTCCCTGAGAAAAATCACGTATCTGTGTGAGTCAATATTCAGAAGCGTAACTGACCTCACTGGGCCAAAGTAGCATTTCAGTTGGTTTTCTTTTCCTTTCTCAACTCACCTGGTATTAGCTGAGAGAGATGAACTGTCATACAGGGAACAAACTAAGCTGTTAGCACACTACCACCTGCTCTTTGATGTGCTCTCGAGATCCTTCCTCTCCTGGCCTGCAGCAGCCACATCACAAAGGTTGTGGTTTCCCACAGACCATGTGTCATACTGTACTGCTCTGTACATGTCAGATATCACAAGAGTCTTCCTGAGGATCATGACAGCCAACAGTCATTCTGTTCACACAACCTGCCTGCCCTAAAGTTACCTTTACAGTCAGTGAAGAGACTGAGCTTGATTCATGTACCCAGTTACATAACTAGGATCCTACAGTACTCGCAACCTGTAGGGAACTGAGTTGCTGTCATCAGGCTGACAACTGTGACAGAGAACTGCAATAATACTCATACTCTTTTAGAAAGGTAGGTGAAGTAGACAGAGTAGGGTAAGGTATCTTCAACAGAACCACAGACTTCTATGTGGACAACTGAATGAAGTGTATTTGGTTCAGAGAGAGATGAATAGTTTTAGCAGGTATGAAAAATTAGATTCAATAGCAACAGGGAACATTTCTGTTGGTTATGACTCACCCTGCCCTCACCTGCCTGAAGAGCAAAGCCACCTACCCTTAATTTCATAATCCCTTCCTTGATCACATTTCCTTTCCTGAGCGAAGCTCCCAGATCTCAGTTAGACCTTCCAGGACTATCACAATTGCAGCCAGTTAGTGCTTTACAAATCAAATCACATCACCTTTACTCAAAGCCCACCACTGGTAACTGTGCTCTGTGCAAGTAGAGACAGGAAACACAGTCAGACCAAGGGAAAAGTCAGTTTAAGGAGAGGGTAAAAACTGTTGTTTGAAAGTAAACTTCTCCCTGTGAAGGCCTTCTTCCTAAATACTGAAACACTACTTGCCTAGTTCAGAGGTAGAAGCACTAGGTGATTCTGTGATTTTGGAGCTGCAGGGAGGGCTCATGGATATTATAGATTATTTACAAGAGATCTGCATTGCTCAGAGAGAGGCCATGGAGATCTATGATCCTACCATCACAGAATCATAGAATCACTAAGGTTGGAAGAGACTTCCAAGAGCACCAAGTCCAACCATCAATCCAATGCCACTAAACCATGCTTTTGAGCACCAAATGATGGCACTAAATGTCCATATTCTACATTTTGAAGATCTATTTTATTGGCATCGTATTTCGTCTCTTTAGACTGCCCTATTCCAGAGATGCCTCACCTTATCCTGTCCTTAAAGCCACTATTAGAGAATGTGATTCAGTTCTTCACAGTGAGGGTAGCAGTGCACTGGAACAGGCTGCCCAGGGGGGTTGTAGAGTCTCCTTCTCTGCTGATGTTCCAGTCCCGCCTGGATGTGTTCCTGTGTGACTTGGTCTAGGTGATCCTGCTGTGGCAGGGGGACTGGACTGGATGATCTTTCGAGGTCCCTTCCGATCCCTAAGGATTCTATGATTCTATAAATTGCATGTTTTTCCCCAGTGAACTGCCAAACCACATTGGAACATCAACACAGCTAATGCCTGTCATTAAGTTAGCAGAACACAATATATGATATTTAAGATGCATTTGGACTAGGAGACCATATTTTACCTGGAAAGTTTTCGCCTTTTTCCTTCAGGTTTTCCTTATCCACTGCTGCATAAATCGGGTAAGGGTTCAGTCCACTCTCTGAGGCTTCCCTGTGCTTAGTCAGCTCATTCTCATCTAACTGGAAGAGAAGTATGGAGTTTTGAAGGAACACAGCATGCCCGTCTCCTCTATTATAGCACTAAGGACACAACACTTAGGAGACTGGATTCACCACTTCTACTTTTCCAGATCTAGAGATATCATGCTCTAAAATATTGCTTTGTTTTAGATAACCCTTTAAAAAAACACCCAACAAGGACAAATCCTGCTGCAATTACTCTGAGATCTTCAAAAACACTCTCAATGTGTTTGCAGTTAGCTTCTTACCTGCTGCAGTATTTGGTAAACGAAACAGAAGGCCCAGAAGTCAGTCAGTGAATACAGATGATCTTTTGATGACTCCTCTAGAGATTCTTTTGCTCTTGTCGTATGCCAGGAGAAATTACTGAGTTTTTGACTGATTTCCTTTGCCAAGGACGGCAAATTTTCTGACCATTTCTTGTCTTCATAGAGGAGGGACATGCACCTTTGAAAGTGAAAGAATGGAGGGGAAAGTGAACGGGACTTTGTTTTGTTGGGGGGGTTGGTTTTTTGCTTGTTTGAATTTGCATGCAGATACAGAAGTGTCTTCTGAAATGTATGGGAGGAGGAGGAATCATGAAATCATTAAGGTTGGAAGAAACCTTCAAGATCATCAAGTCCAAAGAAGTTGCAGGCTTCTACAGTACTAGTTGATGTCTAAAGTCTCTTCTAACCTAAACCATCTACTACAAATCTAGATGATGTCTAAGGTCCCTTCCAACCCAAACCATTCCATGACTGTAAATACAGAAGCAAGGCTATTTACACCTGAGAAAATCTCACTATTCCCTCCTCACTCACTTCCCAGCTGCACACTGATAATTGTGTGTAATCAGTTAGATGACCTGAAGCTGCGTCTCATCTGGCTACACACTGTACATTAAGGGTAATTACCTGCAGGAGTACAGCTTTTCAGAAAGCTTTAGTGGGAAATCTGCTGAAACACACATAAACCATCAACGAACTTGGAGCAAACTGAAACACGTGCAATGATTTACATCATGTCATCATTTTGTACTAGAGACTTGTGACCTTTTCTTATCTGTTATTAGCATCAATATAGCTGGTACACTTGCACAGAGACATCACAACCTACTAAACTTACAGCCCTCAGCTCACAAAAGCTGTCTGCAGAGATGGAAAGGCTCACTCAAAACCAAGACCACAGCTTCATTCAGGTAAATATTTAGGTGTACAGCATTGCCTTTTTCATTTAGAAGAAGCGTGTGTCTTGACTGTGTGCAAGGAAGGAGATGTTCTGGATTAGTGCAGGGGCATTGGACTAGATAATCTTTTGAGGTCCCTTCCAGTCCCTAAGGATTCTATGTTTCTATGATCTGACCTACTACATAGTTTCTCTATTGTGAGCCCAACAGGGAGTTCTGAGCAGTGATCAGTGTCAAACTGCTGTTGAATCTATGGAGCAGGAAAATCATTGACTGCCACACAGGGACCTACCAAGTGGATCCTGACACTCCACACAGATATGTGACAGCATCCAAGAAATTCTGCTTCTTCAGCTCCACCAAGGTTCCCAGCAGGGCGATCATGGCACGCAGGCCTCCGCCTGATCCCAGGACAGCGATATTTGGCACATTATTCTGGAGAGTAAAAGACAAAAGGCTGTATTACTTGTAGAGCAAAAGGTTAATGGAGCTGAAGGCTAATGCAGTTCTCACCTGACCTGCTTCTTTGCTTTAGGACACATTTCACAATTTGCCTTCTATCCCCTTTTCCCTTTACATCACAGCCACACAGTGGGTTCTCCTCTGGATTCTGCTATCAACAGTTGTCTTTCTGGTACTGAAATTTGGTGTGGCTGTGGTTTTGTGCTGTAGTTTCAAAATGTAAGTAAACCATGAGAAGTACTCGTTTGGTTTCCTTAGGTGTCACCTCTATTCCCTTTTCGTCAGCAAGAATGGTTGTTTTTTTAAACCCCAATAAAAGGAGCCTCAGAAATTTCTCGATGAGTGTGTAGTACTGGATCTGGCTGGAGCTGACTCAACTTTCTCCATAGCAGCCCATGTTGTGCTGTGGTGTGGGTTTCTGGCTGAAAATAACCTGATAACACGCCAATGTTATGACTCACTGAGCAATCTCAACTAACATCAGGACTCTTTTCCTACTCTGCTCTCCACCCGCAGTAAGCAGGCTAGGGGTAGGCAGAAGGTTGGGGCAGGCCACCACTGGGATGGGACAACTGATCCGAACTGACTAAAGAGATAATTCATACCACTTCACATCATGTTCAGCAGTGAAATCTCAAGGAAAGAAGGAAGCAAAGGTGGTTTTAGTCACAGCATTTTCTTCCCAAGTAACTGCTATGCTTGCTGCTTTCCAGGAAGCACTTAACCCTGGTGATGGGAAGCAGCAAATAAATCCCCTTGCCTGTGCACACATCTTTGCAGCCTTTCCTTTCCCTATTCAACTCTCTGATCCACGACTCATTTCATCCTTCTTGGGTTTTCTGTCTGTACTGTGAGTGAGTGAAGTGAACAAGCAAGTCTTTTGTCCAGAGTCAACCAACCCATAGATTGATTAAAATATGCATGTATGTAAATATAAGTAAGGCAAAAACAATTAATTCATTGATTAACTGATAGATAGAGGAACTGCAGCTGGAAATTCTACTGAAAGTTCAGTGTCCTGCTTCCTTTTTTCCCTATGGAAATTCCCAGCCTTACTCCTTTTCCCAGCAGTGAACAGAAATTCTGCTCTGGAGAACTTGTGATGACAGTTCCTAGGGACTCAACCTTACTCTGTGTGCCATCAGCATCACTGGAGTGTTATCCTTCTTTCCCTAGTAGGGCTGTCAGCACTTACCTGGTCACAATTAATCCCAAGGCTTTTCAGACCCGTCAGGACTTTTTCTTTTCTCTTCTGGATGGCCTTTTTCTCACCTTCTGAGATACTGTGAGACAGACGGACCTCGTTGCTATCCTACCATATGAAGTAAAGCACAGAGTAAGAATATTTCTCACTGCAAGAAAATCAGTGTATGAGATCCATGTGGACAGCCCAGCTCCCTACAGAGCAGCCAGTATTCACCCTGAGTCAATAGCTAACAGCATCAGAAGATAAGGATAAGCATAAGAAGATAAGAATAAGAAGATAGAAGATAAGCATAAGAAGATCAGGGAACTGATTTTCGTTACAGGCTTTAAATCTAGGGTGAAATAGGCAGCATTAACAAATTTAAGGTAATGAAGAGGAAGTAACACAAAAACTTCAGTTGTCCCAGGTAAAAGCCCTCAAACCCCTATCTGATCAGAGCAGTCCGTGTTCTAAAAAGAAGTGTCATTTTGCTTTTCAGGGTGTTTCTCACAGTAGTAACTGCAAGTCTGTAATATTTTTTTTATTTTTGAAGCAGTTTGTCACAGAATCACACAATGTGTCCGACCCTCCTGAAAGAGCAGGATCCCCTAGATCCAGTTGCACAGGAACAGTCCAGGTGGGTTTTAAACATTTCCAAAGAAAGAGACTCCACAATCCCCCTGGGCAGCCCCTTCCAGGGCTCTGGCACCCTCACCGGGAAGAAGTTTCTTCTCATCTTAATGTGGAATCTTGTCTGTTCCAGCTGAAACCCATTGCCCCTTGTTCTATCACTGAGTGCCACTAAGCAGAGCCTGGCTCCTTCCTCCTGACACCTGCCCCTTACATACTTGGAAACATTAATGAGGTCACCCCTCAGTCTCCTTTTTTCCAAGCTAGAGACCCAGCTCCCTCAGCCTTTCCTCATAAGAGAGATGCCCCACTCCATCATCTATGTGGCTCTGCACTGGACTCTCTCAAGCAGCTCTGTGTCCTTCAGAACAGTGAAATTCACCAGTTAATTTCATTGATTAATTTCATTTCATAATATCTTTCAGTTAAAAACAAGTGTCTAACTGGTTCTGCTATCCTTTGCCTAAAGAAATAGAACTTTTCTGGGTCTGTACTATCGACTGGATTTGTGTGCATGGTAGCATTCATTTTGCGTAACCTTCAACTTCAGCCTGAAATCTTTAGCCCCTTAAACATCAGTAGAGAGCACAAAGCACTTGTAGAGGACCACTCCTGAAACGTATTTCAGACACCCCAGAGGTACCTGTTTAAACCACTGTGAAATGCATCCACAAGTCATATAGAAATACATGATGCAGATATTTAAATCAGGTGAGACAGATCCTCCCCTTGTTCTGATCCATGTCCTGGAGGAGGCTTTTCAGCTGTCTTCTAGAGAGGAAGTCTCAAAACCTGAAGTTACTCCTTACAAATACTTTGCAGAGTACTATTAACATAGAGCACCCATTTTAGGAAACAAGTTTCATAGAATAGATAGAAGTGGTCATAAGAGAAATTAGGACCTAGAGGGTAGAAAGATCATACCTTGGCAGCCATTGAGATGCCTCTTTCTTTCTGGTGACCTGCTGAAAAAAGAATGCACAGCAATGTCTTAGCTCAGAGTCACTTTCAAACTGCAAAGGACCCAAATTTATTTCCCTCCTATCCTTTCAAGGTCAAAAGCACAAAACAAGTGTTTATAAGAATGACTGAGTAATCATCATATTGCATCAGACTAGTCATCACCTAGGGTTAATAATCCCTGCCTGAGGACTTTGACTGCTCCACCTTACAGTCCCTCTCTATTCTGCTCTCCTGANCTGAAGGGGGCTACAGGAAAGATAGGGAGAGGCTGTTTACAAGGGCTTGGAGTGGTAGGACCAGGAGGAATGGCCTCAAGCTGGAAGAGGGGAGGTTTTAGACTGATGTCAAAGGAAATTCTTCACAACGAGGGTGCTGAGACACTAGAACAGGTTGCCCAGGGAGGTTGTGGATGCCCTCTCCCTGGAAATGTTCAAGGCCTTGAGCAACCTGGTCTAGTGGAGGGTGTCCCTGCTCATGGCAGGAGGATTGGAACTAGATGATCTTGAAGCTCCCTTGCAACGTGAACCATTCTATTAATCTATAAATCAATGAACCTTACCAATATTGCCAATACTGCTGCAATCTCCATGGATTACTATCATATGAGCAAGAGATAACTGATGCCAAAAGAATGAATAAATACTGTGTATATCCAGAAGCAATCAAATTAGCATCATTAGCCTAAGCAGTTACACTACCATTGTCTGTTACTGCTTACTTGACTCAGTCTCATTTGATGACATTTATGGAAGAGCTGTTTCAATTTTGCAGCAGTCTGGTTCTCTAGGAGGGAATGGCAGCTTCCTGATACAGATTGGATATCCCTCTGGACTAACACCCAGCTGTTAACAACCTAACCTCAAAAAACAGATGAAGAGGCCAGGTTAGACAGGGCTTTCAGCAAGCTGCTCTAGTGAGAGGTGTCGCTCTGTGGCAGGGGTGTTTGAACTAGATAATCTTTAAGGTCCCTTCCAACCTGAATCATTCTGTGATTCTATGATTCATAGTCCTAGGGGTGTGTGCTTGTCTATAAAAATTACAGTATTGTAGTTTCCTGTAAATGCTGGATCCAAAGTTCTATATTCATGATGTGCTTGTCCGGTTCAGACAGTCCCCATCATAATTTAAAAGGTTACTACTGCTATCCAAGAGGTTTAGTCCCACTGTGGCCATGCTTCCTTGTATAGTGACTCATTTTCTGAACTGCAGGTGTAGACTTAACAAGAAAGATGCCTCACGCCAACCTGCATCACAGTCCACACACAACTACTGAGATGGCAGTGTAATCTAACTTTCCTCCTTCCACCCTTAGAGGTGAGCTCAGGACTGAAGGTAACTGCTTCATGTTTCTATAGCCTAAAGCACTAGGCAGTTATGCAGGAGTCTCCTGTTTTATGCCCTGAGTCTCAGAAGTTCCTATGCAGACTGAATCCTTTCAGCAAGTGGAAAACAACAGATAGATAATTCAAATAGAAGGAGTTTCCCTTTGGGAGGCCTTAAATAAAAGATGTTTGTTTTCCTCCTTTGATTATGTAAGTAAAGAATATAAATATAGCATCTTCTTCCCACAGCTGACAAATATCCTGTATTACAGATAATCATACAGTATATAATAAGATAATCATACGATAATTATGTCTGGAAAGGACCTCCAGGATCATCAAGTCCAACCTTCATCCCAACATCTCCCAAACCTCTAGACCATGGCTTCATGGCTAGATCTACTTGTTTTTTAAAAAGCTCCGGGGATGGTGACTCCATCACCTCCCTGGGCAACCTGTTCCAGTGCCCAACCACTTTCTCAGGAAAGAACTTCCTCCTAAGATCCAATCTAACCCTCCCTTGTAATGACTCAAGGCAAAATTTTCGTCTCATTCTATCATTAGTAACTTGGGAGGAGACCAGCACCAGACTTGCTACTGCTTTAGGTAGCTGTAGAGAGCAGTAAGATCTCCTCTCAGCCTTCTCTTTATTCTAGACTAAATAACCCCAGTTCCCTCAGTTGTTCTTCATAATTCCTGTTTTCCAGACATCTCCCCAGCCCTGTTGTCCTTCTCTGGACCTGCTCTAGCACCTCAAGGTCCTTCTTAAACATAATAACAGAGAAAAGGTGTTCTTTAAATCTCTGGGTATTTGAAGAAATATCCCTCCTCCCAAGAATATTTGACTGGCATAATTCTGAAAAGAGAATAATAGCTACAAGCCACCCACCCTCATCAATCCTCAGTTGGCTTCTTCCCATACTGTAAGGATGTGTGTCTCAGCTGTTTCTGCATTACGTGACACTGTGGTCATAGTAACCTGAGGCAGGGGTTGGGGATAGTTCCTGTGGCTCTAGCAGGGGCTGGACGTTGTACTGCATCTGTTTTAACAACAGAGTACAAGAAGGCTGCTGGGGTGACACCTGTCACCTCACAAGGATCAGGCTCAAGTAATGGTGTGGCTGGGATGGAGACAGAAGACCCGTTGTGATAATCAATATCTGAACAATCTTTCTCTTCATTATCTTTTGAATAATCTTACACTGAGACTGGGGGGGTCAGAGGTCTAGGATTCGTTTCTGACCATTGAACTTATCGGCTTCTTCCATCACTATGAGATTCAAAGTTCACACCTCAACATTTCACTGTCCAGCATCTTGAACTCACTGCTCAGCACCTTTCAGCAGATGCTTGTGGCCACTAATGTCAGTGAGAAGCCCAGTGAAGGGTCCCTTGTCTTCTTTTGCTTGATGTTTGGAAGCTTCCTGCCACTTCTGAAATTCCATTCACCGTGTCTCCCAGCCCATAAAACTTCCAGTGATCCATTTCCTTTCCCACCTCAATGTTTTCCATCCCTTATTCTCTTGCACTTTAGCTCTTCTTCTACAACCTTCTCCATGATCTCTCTCTCTATTACCACAACCCCCTTTCTGGTATGAGTTCATGCCATGGTCGTACCCCAGGAGGGTTACCTGACCCATGAGGGTGTAACGGTGGCGACCACAGGTTTGTAGAATTCTCTGATACAGAAGGATGAGGAAGTTTTTTTTCCATTAATTATCTTTTAACAAGTTTGCTCTTGTTAAGAAAGTCTATGTCATAAGTTACTACAAAATTACCCACACTAAAGCAAGTATAACCTCCTGATCACTTTCCTATTGTGCACCTGTATTTATTGTTTGAAGTGTTACCAGTAGGGCACTCACCAAACAAATCCCAGAAGTGAAGACAGTCCACAACAGATAGCTCTCACTTGGAAGACGATCTGTGTTATGAAGTCCAGAGTCCACCAGATACCCCAGACAACGGCCTGGTCTATCTGAGAGATCTCATGCAGAGGAGCTGAGTTCGGGCAGGCAGTCAGATACTTTTATATCTTTGATGGAGATACCTAAGTGGGCATTGGTGGTCTAGACACAACATTGGGACACCAGTTCCTGGAACAGTTGTTGCTGACTTCTGCTTTCCTAGAAGGTCAGTTTGGATTAGTGGTTTCTTTAGTCTGCACTTATCATGGGCTTCAAACGGTGCAGATCAACGATGCCCTGGCCTTTCAACCGTGCAGATACCCTTCTCTCACAGTATTTTTCCACCATCAGTGGGCTGACTTTATGGCTGCTCCATCACTTGGATCAGCCCTAAAGCAAAAAGACTCAAGAAGACTTTCTACAGGTCCTCTTGACTTGTTCTAAGGTTGCTTTCCACAAGTCCCTACCAGAGAGGAGCTTAGGTGTGGCTAAACCCATCCTCCACCTACAGTGGATATGTTTCCTTTCTGCAGCTGAGAGTAAATTTGGGTGCTTGGGGATCACAGACACATCTCCCTTCATTAGCTTATTACAAGGAGACAGTGGTTCCCTTTGTTGGTCTGTGCAGATGGGCAGTGATTGCCTTTCACTGACTTGTCACAAGCAGACGGTCTTTCCTTTTGTTGGCAATAGCAGCAGACAGTTAGAGTCAAACCTGAGAGGCATCTCTCCTCTGAGGGAGGTGATGAGACACAGCCTGCTGCGATCGCAGAGATCTCCAAATGGCATCACCTTAGGACCAGGATTTATAGGCCTGTACGACGAAAACATTGTTTACTGAGAAAGTGGTTGGGCACTGGAACAGGCTGCCCAGGGAGATGGTGGAGTCATCATCCCTGGAGATGTTTAAGAAACAAATAGATCAAGCACTTAAGGCCATGGTCTAGGGCTTAGGGAGATGTTGGAGTAAAGGCTGGACTTGATGATCCTGGAGATCTTTCCGAGCCAGGATGATTCTATGATTCTGTTTGATTTTGGACAGTACTTTGTCTAGTACTGCTGTGGCCACTAATCTTGTTGGCAAGCTTGACCCCCCAAGCAGGACTGTGGGGTTGCTTTTGGCAGCATCTTTCCAAGACATCAAGGAGTTGCAGGTGTGATGAGGAGTGCCCAACCATGTAATGAATTGATATAAGCTCTTCAGAAGGGGTAGACAAGGAAAGAGAAGTGGAGGTGTGGCCGTGTGTGCTAGGGAATTTTTTCAGAGTAGAGAAATTGATTTCAACAACAATAAAAGGGAGTGTTTGTGGGTAGGGATGAAAAGGAAGGCAAATAAGGGAGATATTGTGCTGGGAGTCTGCTAGGGACCAGCCAGTCAAGACAAGCAGGCAGATGAAATATTCTATAAACAGCTGGCTGAAGTCTCACTATCTCCAATCCTTGTTCTGGTTGGGGACTTCATCCAACCAAACATCTGCTGGAAATCAGAAAGCAGACAGGCCAGGAGGTTTCTTGAGTGTATAGAAGCTAACTTCCTGACACAACTGGTAGGTGAGCCTACCAGGGAAGGTGCCTTGCTTGACCTCCTCTTCACCAACAGAGAAGGACTAGTGGGAGATGTGGTGGTCTTGGGCCTAGTGATCACGAATTGGTTAAGTTCTCAATTCTTAGTGATGTGAAGAGGGCAGTTAGCAGAACCTTCACCTTGGATTTCCAGAGGGCAGACTTTGGTCTGTTCAGAACAGACCAGTCCCTTGGGAAAGTCCCTTGGGAGACAGTCCTGAAGGGCAAAGGAGTCCAGGAAGGTTGGACGCTCTTCAAGAAGGAGATATTAAAGGCCCAGGAAAAGGCTATCCTCGTGTGTCATAAGATTAAAGGGCAGGGAAAATGGCCAGCCTGGTTGAATAAGGAGCTCTTGATGGGACTTAGGAATCAAAAGAGGGTTTACCACCTTTGGAAGAAGGGTCAGACAACTTGGAGGAAGCACAGTGATCTTGCCAGGTTATACAGAGAGAAAATGAGGAAAGCAAAAGCCCAGCTGGAACTCAACTTGGCTCCTGACATAAAGGACAACAAAAAAAGTTTCTACAGGTCCATGAACAATAAAAAGAGAAGGAGGGAGAATCTCTGTCCCTCACTGCATGTGGGGGGGAACACTGCAACCAATGATGAGGAAAAGGCTGAGATACTTAATGCTGTCTTTGCCCCTGTCTTTAATGGACAGACCAACTGTTGCCAGGATGTTCGGCCTCCTGAGCTTGAAGATAAGGATAGTGAACCCCCCAAATAGTTAATAGCCTGTGTCTGC
>VZRI01011505.1:8539-23528 GCA_013397515.1 Upupa epops
TCTCTGCCCAGCTCTACAGCCTGTCCAGGTCTTGCTGAATGGCAGCACAGTCTGCTGGGGTGTCAGTGACACCAGCCAGCTTTGTGTCATCAGCCAACTTGCTGACAGTGTACCCAAATCCCACATCCAAGTCATTACTGAATAGATTGAAGAGGACTGGTCTCAGTACTGGTCCTCAAAAGGCCTCTTCCTTCATTAATATGTTTTTAACTACAGGACCACAAGTTTGATAAACAGGCTATAGGCTATTTTACAGGGCCACAAGTTCGTATTTTACTGTTCTCCCCTCCTTACTTGAATTTAGTGGTGGACTTGACAGTGTTTAGTTTACAGTTGGACTCCATGGTCTTAAAGGTGTTTTCCAACCTACATGACTCAGTGTTTCTATGAATCTATTATCTATTTACCTTTAATGCACTACTGATTTCTGGTTAAGTAGCATAAGTATATCCATGTCCTTTTTTGAAACTGGTCATACTGACGTGCTCCTGGTCGAGAAGATGGCTTCTTTGGTCTGGAAGCCAGACATCTTTTGGTACACAGTGTCTATACTCAGTTTCCAGATAAGGTTTCATTAGGCAGAAGAAGAGCAAAGAACAGGAAGGGTGCACTGAGATGGAGAGCTGTTGAGAGATACTGGTATTTTTCTGCCATACTTCATGGCAATGAGTGGAACAGCTCAGACCAGGAATTATTTGGAAGGACATTCAGAGAAGTGGCTGGACTTTTGGCAGCTGCAACCCTTTCCATGGAGTGTGCTGTGGTGGGCATGGAGTGTGCACCTGGCAATGGAATGAAAAGCAAAATGTGAGTAACCTGTTTATTCAGATGAATGGCTATGTGGACACATCTTCAAGCCCTTTTCTGTGTGCATGTCACTAGAGCATGCCACTGCTTATACCCGTGCACATTTTTCTACTACAGAGGCACAAATAGATTTTGTATCCACCAAGTTTCTCCCCTCATGTTTTTTTTTTTACTTTTACTAGGATGGATGAGATTTATACAGTCATTCCCTGCATTTCTGGCACTGATCAGACACAGTTTTCAAATACCACTGTGTAATGCATAAACAAGAAGATATCATCAGACAAAATGACTGTCTTGCCTAACCCAAATGTTATAAATCAGCTCCAGATCACATTGCTGACTGGCACAGCATTTGACATCTCAGAACTTGGATAAGCTGGAATAAGTATGACTTCTTTATTCTTGCCATATAGAGCACAACAACAATACAACTCATTGCACACTTTTTCTTTGAACATTATCTTTATAAAATGCTGGACAGCCACATTTCCCCCAGAGTGGTAGTGCATATAAATTGCAAACTGATTTTATCATTTCTTCTAGAGGTGGGGAGTACGATCTCCTTTAATGTTGGAGCAATTTTGCCACCACGAATTAAAGAGATTTTAATTAGGCTTTTAGGAATTACTTCAAGCTATAAGAAAACATAATTTATTGATTAAATTTTACATAATTTAATTCTATTTTGCAAATCCATGTAACCTACAGCTCTTCACTTGTAAGCTAAAACATGGACAAATTTTACAAATAAGCTTATTAAGATGTAGAAATACTGTCACAACTAGTTTTAAATGCCAATGAGCCTTCAAGACCTAAATCAAATATAACTTTAATCCTTAATCTATTCTGTTTTGTCCCCAAAGTCATTATAATACTTAGGGGAGTAAGTTACTCAGTTCTGAAGAGCTGATCAAGTGCAATTAAATGGCAAAAGAACTACTACTGTAACATGTAGGAGATGGAACTCAGGACACATGAGTTGTTATCAACACAAAGCAGAAATAACTCTACTCTCCTTGCATAGATATAACACTTCAATCAAAAGTATTTTTAATAGCATCTTGAAAGTTGCAAAAAGATGTAAGACCTCAAGGTGTCACTGGCATTGAATGAAAATTACCACCTCAAGACCTCTCTGCATCTTTGAATATTTTCTACTGACTTGAAGACAAATCTGGTATCAGGAACAGACAGAAGTTGGGAAAAGCTGGAGGACCCTTAGCATTAGGCGACATAGCATATCCTTCTATTTCACTCTTTTAGAAAAGCTTTTGATGCTAGAGGCAAAGGTTTTGAGAAACAGGAGAATAGTTTATTTACAATGCCACATTGGACTTAACAAGCTCTGTGAGAGAACTTGAGAGTCCTGGTTACACCAGATATACCTCATTTGTAGGTTTATAGAGTGTCCAGCGTAGAGCAACAAAGATGAAGGAAGTAGAACACCTCCCTTATGAGGAAAGGCTGAGGGAGCTGGGTCTCTTTAGCTTGGAGAAGAGGAGGCTGAGGGGTGACCTCATTAAAGTCTATAAATTTGTGAGGTGTGGGTGTCAGGATGATGGAGCCAGGCTCTTCTCAAGGTCATCTAGTGATAGGATAAGAAGCAATGGGTGCAAGCTGGAACACAAGAGGTTCCATATAAATATCAGAAGAAACTTCTTCCCAGTGAGGGTAACAGAGCATTGGAACAGGCTGTCCAGGGGGATTATGGGTCCAAGACCTGCCTGGATGTGTTTCTGTGTGACTTGGTCTAGGTGGTCCTGATGTGGCAGGGGGATTGGACTAGATGATCTTTCAAGGTTCCCTTCTGATCCCTAAGGAGTCTATGAAATGTTCATAACATTTTTTTCTGAAAATATTTGTCCAGTTTGAACTTGTGTGTGGCAATGCTTGTTTGATAGCAAGAATGCAGTCTCTGGAGTGTACGTAAAAGCTTGTGAATAATACTTTGTACCATTCTCATTCTCTGCCATTTATCACAGCATGTAATGTTGGGTGCCATTTGCAGTGAAGGAAGGGAATTGGACTCTTTTTCTGGATGCATAGAGGCACTTTAATGAAAGTTACCTCAGACATTTATAGTAAAAAGCAGAGACTACCACAACATTCTGTTGGTAGAGACTGCCAACATTCCTTGGTCCTACAGAGCAAAATGCAAATCTCATTATCTTGTTAACTATCTAATCAGTACTTATTCAGTTTTTGTGTTAAGTCAGTTTCTTGCTGGTATGCAGATGTCTGTCTTGTTGACTGGGTGTAGCCATTCTTGGGATTAGAGGTCCTTTCTGTTTTTCTCTGGGTGCTTTTCATGGTTTGGTTTTCCTGCTGTTGAAGTCCCACAGCAGGAGAGATAGCAGTGGTCCTTACCAATGCTATCAGGACATCTGTAACAACAACTGATGGTTGCTGTCAGTGGTTCCAGGAGTCTGTAGTCACTGATTAATTAACAATTCTAGTGCCATATCTATCACAAATTTTCTCTTTCTTAGGCATGAAAAATGAAAAAGAAAGCTGTAAGCATCCATCTCGAGATATAAAAAAATGTTGTTATATCTATTTCTGAAATGTACTGCTTGAGAATTGTGTTTCACATGGAAATGCTTTGGTTTGCTGAATTCTGAGCTTATGACTAAACTTAAACAACTCTCGGTGGTAAAGAAGGTACTTAATTTTAAAAACTATTATATTTAAAATTAATAATTAAATTTAAAATAATTTTAAATTAATTAAAATAATTTTAATTAATTAATTAATTTAATTAATTTAAAATAATTTAAAATTAATTAGCTCAGGCCTTTTATTAATTTCAGTTTCAAAACTGAAGTTTTTAATATCCCGTCTAGCTGGGTCATAATTTGTGCATTGAAATGTCCGCTTTGGTGAAGGAATATATCCATGCAAAGTTTAGAGATACAATTATAGTGATGTCAACATTTCTTTATTTGGAGAGTGTCTGTAAAGCAAATAGAGTTTGTGTGTACCCATTGATAGAATCTGATTTATCACTTTGGCTGTCAGATTTATTTGTTTCACATACATCTATTTCACTACACTGTGTGAGCTATGTTATTATCATATATGTGCAACAGATCTTTCATAATGTTGTATAACTAAATTCTAAATTATGTCAGAAGTGCTATTACTTCAGTGTAAGAAGGATTTACATGCCCAAGAGTAAATAATCAATGGAATAGTTGATACACAGGGAAGATTACACTGACTAAGTGTACATGACAAGACAATACAAACCCAAACTTTTCCTGTAGACAAGATGTTTAGAGCCTTTGAAAGATATTGGGGTGAATTGCTTCTGGTTTTAACTCTCCACTTTCTAATACATCTGCTTGTCTTCTAACAATTCACCTCTGCCAAATAGACACAAAAGCCACATCATTAAATGGAAAATATCAAGAACCAGCTGAGTCAGTGTCTGTTAGAAGATTTATTTCCCTTGTAGCAATATGACTATTTTGCTGTGATTCCACCTCACATGGAAGGGTTTATATAGTCTTTCTAACTCAAATGTGTGTACAAAATGGATTAGCTGAAAGGAAGGCTAAAGCTTAACTACTGTAAAGCACTGGTGTAAATCTGTTTCTAGATTGTTCCCTTACATTCTTGTCTCAAACTCATTCATAGTACTGGGAACCACTGTGGGAAGAGATTACAGAGAAGAGGAACTAATTCCCATATAGTTTTCTTCTGTATTTCTTTGACATGAACATACATAAAAGATACTCTCTGAAAGGCTTTATGGCCTGTGCGTTGTTAGAGAGAGTGCAGGCACAGCACCTTCAGTGAGGCTGTCTTTTATTGCTTGGCTTTGCAGCAAAATGTTTCATCTCGGTTAAAAACAAGACAGGGCAGCTAGTTGAGAAAATAATCTATTGGGACAGTTTCTCCTCTCAGGAGGCAGCAGCAATAGGTCTTTGTCCAGCCAAGCCTTTAACTTGCGTCAGCATAGTTTTCAAGTAATGCTTGCTGATTTAAAAGACATGAATAATTAAAATAAGTTTGCATGTTGAACAAAGCTGACTGCTTGACAGGCATGTGGTGATTGAGCAGTCAAAATTTAGCCTGTCTCCTAGCTTGTAGGAAGAAAATACTTCTCGGGATACATCCAAGTGTACCCAAGGTTTGTGATGAGTGGGTAGATGACACTTGCATTTCAGACAATTGCATGTCATTGTCTAACACAGCAGTTAAGGATATTTTTTCAGAAACTAGTTTCGGACATAACTTAGTCTGTGAGAGTATAATGAGTGTTTTCAAGCAAGATATCTGTTCTGTGTAATATAAAGTCAAAGTAGCCTACTATTTTGCATACCTTCAGCATATTTTAGCAATTATAAAGAGTTCATGCTTTTTTTTTTTCCAATTTATTTTCTTTCTTTGTCATGCTCAAAATGCACAACTCTGAAGCAAAAAGCCTTCCCTGGAAGTGTTTGGTGATACTATATATAGAAAGCCACCATATATAAATAGAACATGTCATAATTGTCACCTTGTCAGAAAAAATGTTAATTACAGAGTGGAACAAGACGTACAACAAATACTTCCTAAGAACTGCTTTCATCATGTTTGCTATAAAACCAGAAATATTTCCTACTTTTATAAATTAAAATGGATCCAGTAAGTATCTGTTTTCAAATATCCAAAAAAAAGGTGGTGGTGGTGACCCAAATCTGTCTCATAATGTTTTCTATGCATCTGCTGTTTCTCAGTGCTTAGACCAGCAGCAATGGATCCTTCTCCTTTGTGTAGGATGAATCCTTTTCTAGGACTTCGCTTCTTTCCTCCCCAAACAAGCAAGGTAAGTGATCTTGTGAATGGCTACTCATGTCAAAGTGGTATCAAGCTCCCTGATGTCTGTTGGTGACGTCATGCCACAGTGTAACCTTCTGATATTTTAATTCCACACAGTACCTAATAGAGGTAAAACAAACACAAGTGTTATGGATTGAATACATGATATTTGTCCGCCATTAAAAGTGCTCAATTTAATTACCAGATGTTTTACAGTTAGGGACAGATGAGAACGGAGATATAGATAGTTGGTTTGGTTTTTCATGTCTTTCATAGGCAGCAGATGAGTACACCTTAAATACAGCATTACTTTTTCTTTCCCGTGATCTTTTCCTTGGAAATTGTACTGCTTTTGTATTGGGAGAGTCAGGGGTCCTAGAGCAACATAGTTGGTGACTATGTAATTAAAAAATGAGTCATGGTATGCAGACTTAGAGGGGAGGAGGTATATTGTCAAGATAATTATAGTTTTGTTATTCTTTAGCTTTTCTATGGCTGATTTTACCATCCCCACCTCAATCTTTTTAGGTCTTTTTTTTCACCCATACTTTAAAATCTGAGTCTTCTGACTTTTCTTCAGTTAACTGTGACTGTAATGGGGAATTATTTGGCAAATGGACAAGCCCCTCCAATTACGACAGACTTTCTGGAATTTATGACATGAAGCAGTCCCTTGAATTTAAAGTTAATGTCTCTGAGTACTCTCATTATATTCCTGTAATTTCTTAAAAAATCCCACAAAACTATTTTTGTTGTCAATCTCTTTTATTTAAACATATGGGCATAAAATACAGGAAGTCAGGATTTGTGTTAAAATAAGCTTGACTTAGGAGTACAGAGACGGTTGTGAAACATCCACGCATATTACTAAGATTTAGCTTAAGTGATGTGCTGTATTCACACGGATATCATCATGGCAAGCATGCTGGCATCTGCTTTTGTAGAATTCTTTGCAAATTTGGAATATTTTTGTTTGGTTAAATCATTTCAATGTGAGTTTTCACCTCTGGGCATAATAGTGCTTTCTGCTGTAAGCATGTTACCAGCTATGGTCGCTTGAGACTAAAGAAATTAGATGACACAGAGGATGATTTTACTTTGTGTACTATTTTCACTCTGCTACCTAAGTCTTGTCATTTGATGTCATAGTTCAACCATGTCTCTGTTCTTAACAAAACAGGAACAACAATTCATCTTCAACCCTCAGCATATGGTAGAGATGTTGATATGCAAGAAGGCTTTAGTCAAATTAGCATTTTATGCAAACCATGCTCATCTATGTTACTGATTCAATAATTAGATGTGTTCTGCCTCGTCTACAGTGAAACTTACCATCTTTGCTAATTCAAAATGCTCAGGCTCCTTTTGGCAAATTCAAGAACTGTGAGTAATCTAGTGGTGGGAAGAAGTTGTTTGGTTTCAATTTGTGTTTTCTTTAGTGTTGGCAGTTACTTTTTAGAGAGAGGAGGGAGTCCAATATATTAACAGACAATTATTGAGAGGTTTTGTGTACTTTTGATCCAGTGAAGGTTTTTACTACTTTAATACATCTGTTCAAGCGTGGGTCTATTGTTGAAACTCGAGTTTCTTCTTTCAGGCTTACCCTTAAAATACTTTTACATTTTAATGTGCGCATGTAAAATACAGTAAAACCAATGTGTTGTTTCTTTTTGAACTGTGGCATTTTTTGATCAGTCTACCTTATGACATGTGTGGTAACATGACAGATGTGTGGCTTTGACAAAGCTACCTTAAATTCTCCACTCATCAATAGGATTTTATTACTTTCCATAGCAAATACTGCCTTTCTCCTTGCTCCTGTAATCCCAAAGTCAGCATCAGGAACATGGCCTGAAGAACACAGCCAGCCACTGAGGAGTCCCTGAGATACTTCCATTACTTTATGTTGTAAAGTCCACAGCTTTTGTCAATATTAATGAAACTTACAGACTTCTGCTTTTGAAGTAAATTTTTCAGTGAAGGAAGGTGAGAGTGTCTGATCCTTTGGAGCCAGGCCTTCACATCTAGCACTGTTCAGTGTTATCTGCATGTAACCTGCAGAAACTAGTTCTGACCTGCAATGTTGCAGGCCCCGCAGGGGTTCAGGTAGACACCAGTGTGTCAGCACTCAGGTGGCTGATTCTCTGAGATTCCTTGCTGTGTCCAGCCTATGGATGGGGGAAGCATTCTCAGTTAATGCTGACATTTAGGTAGTTTGAATCCAGGTCTAATTTTTTGTGGTTTTCAATATGATAGATACATTCACTGTGCTAGATTTCTGTCTTATTATTCTGATTCCAAGTCAAGGTACTTAATAAGACCTAGGTAATTTAACACATGTCTCATGTTACATTTGTAACCTCAGGAACTGACTCAGCCAGGCAAGACTCTTGGACACTACCTGCAGAGGTACTGTAAGTTAGAGACATAATGAGTCACAGTTCCCTTCCTGCTTCCTCCCTACATTCTAAATTGGTTGTTGGAGGTTCCTGTAGTAACACATTTTAGGGTCTATTGCTGGCTCCTCTGGGAAACGAGAAGAGGAGCCAGCAATGAAGGAAGTTTTGATTTTCAGACACGTTTTCTTTCACTCTGTTTTCTTGTTCCTGAGATGTAGTGAGCACATGCTGCTATGTGTCCAGGTAATCAGTGTATTTTTACTTCTCTCCTTAGTGGTTAGTTAGGAAACAGACAAATTGGAAGGTGAATAGATGAAGATTTGCATGCTTAGAATATCTCACAGTATAATTTGAAGAGAAATCTCTTGAAAAAGAGATATGCAATCGAAAGAGTGATGAGTTTCCCAGTAGTGTTTTGCCATTTAAAGATTTTTAACTGCTTGCCTCTCCTTGCTTCCAAATGCCCATGTTTTGCATTGTCTTGCATAGTCTCCTGCCCAAGAGTCTCAGGTGCTTATGAACTCATTTAAATGTAAATTTCAGTTGAAGTCCACTCACAAATACAGATTTTCTCCTTTGGGATTGTGGAGACTGTCTTGTTTATTTTGTAAATGCCTGCTGTTTTGCAGCCTTTCTGTGTTGATCAGGAGTCTGTAGCTGGCTGAATATGTAGAAGCAAAAAGTCCATTTTGATATATCTTACTGCTGCTAGTGAAAAAAAAAAATCCCTGTTTTTCCTCTCATTTACATTTACTCCTAATAACGTACAGTCCTTAAATAAATGGTCCCATTTAAAGGTAGAATACAACCTAAAGCGTAACAGTCCGTTACCTTACCTCCTTTCTACATATTAATCTAAGCTGTTTAATTCCTATTACAACTCCACTCAGGATATTCACACACCCTGTTTCTTCTCCCTTATCTCACTTATCTTTGTGAGAACATAAGGCACTAACTGATAATTTACTCTCCTACTGTCTAACTCCATCCAGGCTGTACCACTAATTGTATCCTTCATGGCTCAATGCAAGACAGGAGTCAATTGCGTTAGTTTATACACAGCAATGACAATTGTTTCCCACAAAACACTGGATGTTGAATTCATTGCATTAGCTACACAAATACATGCGCAACAGGGGCTGTGAATCAGGCTGTACTTAAGTGTCTGGCCAGCCAAGGGCCCAGGACACAGCTGTGCTTGGGGCAGTTTTGCTGACTTGGATGCTGGAAAAGCTCTTAAGATCTTTTATCTGCTGCTACTTCTTTGGGATGATAGGTTGTCCATCCCCTTAGTACTCCCACTCCTTCCATTCACTGGAGGCTGTCTACCTGCTGTCTGGGGAGAGAGCACAGGAGGCTTGCCCTTATAGAACTGCCCTCTCAGCCTGCACCCGGCTCTGGACTCCTCCTGTTTTCTGTCCGCAGAAGGGGGCACTTTCTGATGTCTGTTTGGCAGCCTGATACTGCCCCATATATAGCATACTTTGTTTGCCAGAGAGGCCCACCAGCCATCTGCCCCTTGTGAAGAGCTTCCTCCATGTGAGCCTGACTGTTGTCTTCACAGCTCTCTCCTAGAAACATAGCTTTAGACCACAAGAGAGCAGCAGTGCATAGATACCGGATTATCGTGCTTGAGTTTGCTTGACTTGTTTGCCATGATTTGATGTAATTGAAGTGTCTGATTTTCAGGTAATGCTGAATAATCAGACCTCATGGGACAGTCAAAATGAACTCTGGCCTCAAGCCTCAGGAAAATTCAGATATGTAATGATACAGGGCAATCTTTAATTCTTAGTCTGGAGGTGGTTTTTGTGAGCTGCAGGTAAACTGTTGCATGCAATCAGATCTGAAGGCATATTTATCTTAATGGGAAATGAAAAATACATCCTTCCTTGCAATGATTACATCTGTTCTGGTGTGTTGCAAACCTTTCCATGGCAGCTATCCACTATTATTTTCATTACAGTTCAGGCACTGCAGGAGAACTAAAGTAAAATCAGGGGGTGGCTGCAAATTAAGTTGTTACATAAACAGCTGCCTCTGACACTTAGGCAAACAACTGACTGCTGCACTGTGAGCAAGGCTTGCTTCCTCTCTCAAATAAAAAAAGCTTCTTGCATGGCTCTGAGGTTGGGATGGCTACTTTTCAGCCCTAGTTGCAGATGACAAGGAGGTTAATTCACATAATTTGCCCAAAAAAAGTAATTATCTGTGTACTTCTGGGCAACAAATTCTGTCCCTCTTTCTTGGTGTGTGGTCTTTCTTATGTGTATCTAGACCAACTTGTGCATAGAATTTCTTCTCCAGCAAAAATTATAGCAGGGATATGTGCTGGACCCAATTCTGTTCAGTATCTGTATTAATGACCTGGATGATGGGATAGCATCTCTGCTTAGTAAATTCACAGATGAATGAACCTGGAGAAGAGGAGACTCGGTGTGTGTGTGTGTGTGTGTGTGTGTGTGTGTGTGTGTGTGTGTGTGTGTGAGGGGAAGGGGATGATGAAGACACCTTATCACTCTCTACAACTACCTGAAGGGAAGTTAAAGACAGGTGGGGAACAGGATCTTCTCCCAGGCAACTAGTGATAGGATGAGAGGGCAGGGCCTGAAGGGGCAGTTTAGGTTACATGTTAGGAAGTACTTCCTCATGGAAAAGTTGGTTAGACACTGGAATGGACTGCCCAGGGAGGTGGTAGAATTGCCATCCCTGGAGGTGTATAAGGACAGACCGGATGAGGCACTTAGTGCTCTAATCTATCTGATGTGGTGATGCTAGGTCAGAGGCTGGGCTGGATGATCTCAGAGGTCTTCTCCAGCCTCAGTAATTCTGTGATTCTGTAATTTGGGAATATGGATGGACGTGGTGGTGGTGAAGGATGGAGAAGGTAGCTGGCTGGCATTCATAAATTCAGTGAAAAAAATAAATGTTTTGGGACCTCCAAACTTCAGGAACCCCTGAGTGTTGTGCTGGCAGAACCAGCTGTGCTGGAGCTGTGGGATTGTGGCAGCCTGAGGACACTGAAGGTGTTTAACACCAGGGCACAGTTCTTCTGCACATCAACAGTGGCAGCTGGGACCAGTAGTCTGCCATCTTATGGTGCAAAATACCCATGGTCTTTGTGCCTGCGTATGTGTCCTATTTTGGCATGTTGCTGCTGCTGTAAAGTTTGAGATGGAGCCTGAAATTTATTTTTCTGCCTCACTGCCAAACACAGAACCAATTTTTAGCCAGACTGTAACTGACCATTAAAGCCCTGCCATCTGGAGAGGTGCAGATTCGGCTGTGGACAGCTATAGGTGCAGAGTGGTGAGTGAATAATTTTAAGAAATCAGTGATAGAGCTGTCACTCCCTAAGAGTCCAGGAGACTCCTATCCAGGAGACAGATCAATCACCTCCAACTCACCACAGGTTAATGGATCCCCAGACTGTGAGAGATGGCCATATGCAGTGGTTTATCTCGTGAACAGAAGGTGGAGATTAAAGCAGTGACTGTCAGTGTTATTTGTATTTGAGAAACATTGTCCTGTTCTGAGAATAGCTTACAAAGTGTTATTCACCCAATACTGCATTAAAGTTTACCTCTTGTAGAAAAATTGTCTGTGCTGATCTCACTCATACACTATTGCTGAGGTGATAATGGACAATTTAGGGTCTAGGATTCTATACAAGAAGCCGTGCTCTGTAATATGACAGCACCTCCATGCTCAGCAAACCTGTTCCCCCTCTGCATTCATAAACATGCCTGATGGTGTTACAAATAATTTTTATTAGTTTTTTAGTCTTGCTAGCACTTCAGAAACAATATAACTAGATGGTGTCAGCTGGATTTTATTCACCTGAGTGCATTATCTTTATAATTGCACACTACTTTCCATTACAGGGACAAACAGGACAGGGATACTGCAGAGCTGAACAGGTGACTAGGCACAGGGAAGATTCTTCCCCTTCCAGCTAAACCTGTACCCGGCAGCTATGCAAATCAAAGGCACATGCTGTACTCTCCTGCTGTTTACACTTTCCCTGTCCTGGCTTTGACCAGTGCCAGCCATTGCTCTTCAGACATTTCATGGACACAGCTGTAGGTAATGCTGTAGAAGTTGCCTTCTGTTTACAGCAGAGAATGTGTCCTGAACTATTTTGTCAACCAGGAAGGAAGAATTCATGACTCTTTCTTGTCAGGCTAGATCTGGAAGCCCGAGTTTTCCCTGGATGAGGGTGAGAAGTTACTGGACCTCCCCCCAACTCAGAAATGTCTGCATGATTAACCACCATTTGCTCTGGCTGCTGCTGCTACTCTGAGAGCTTAGATTCAGGTCCATGTAAGAGATTCATTGGTGCAATCAGATTTGGGATCTCCTGGGAAGTTTGCTCTCTCACAGAACAATGCCAATAGCAATCACTAACCAGCCTGCTTCTCACTGAATACGAAACCATTGCAGAAAAAAGCAGGGCTTCTGCAGATTTCCTTAAACAAGTCTTTCCTACAGTCAGTCAGACTCTCTGTTAGAGGTCCTACTTGTCAGGTAACACATTTCCAAGCCTTACAAATCTTAGCTGGATAGAAGCACACTCACTTCTGATCAAAAGGAGGCAAAGAATCAGAGCACTAATGTGGCTGTGTGGCTGCTAAAGTAGTGCCCTGCGACAGAGGAAAACACTGGTTCAGTGCAGCTGTTACTGAAGTAGGGGTGTTCTCTGCTGTTCTGTGCTCAGCTTGAAGCATCTTAATTTTCCTCTTGGAATAGGTCATAGGATAATAGGATAATAAGCCTGCATTTACAGGACAACTCCTAGTTTTCTGTGTGAACATATTCATGGCCAACCTATAGACAGCTGATTTTGTGTCTGTGCTATTTATTATCCTTTAATTCAGATAATTCACTTACCTCTCAAATGCACCTCTTAATGTACTTATAAAAGCTTATCATATCCCTTTTCAGTAGTTCTTCACTAGGTTAAGCAGATGAAAGTAATTTAATCTGTTTCACAAGATATATTAAATGTTCTCAAAAATTCTCCCTTCTCATAATCATTATGAGGGTGCTTGTTTGAACCTGTTAAAATGTTCTCATTTTAACTTCTCTTTCATAAATATGTATCAAAGAATATCTTGCCTTTATACAGGATTTTCTATTTTCCTTACATCACTGTGAAATAATATATTTCTTTTCACTCAGCTACTGCTGTGCTCCTTCTTCTTCCCTCTTTTTAATGCTGTTCTGAATTCAGTTTCTGTGTCTGTAATGATACATTCTCATTTCCCTCCATCTCTTTTTAATGTGAGACAAAGCATCTTATTTTAGGAAAATACTGCTCTAAAAAAATGGATTGGAAAAAATTATCAAAGCTCTGCCTATTTTGTGTCATACTTGCAGTGACAGATTTAGGACAAAACTGAACAATTTCAACCTTTTTTCACATTTTCAAAGTAACCTGAAACATTTTGTTTTGGCATAGAACATCTAATGAGCATTGTCATGGTAACTATCTAAAGGCACTCTACTGCATATTGTTTGGTTTTATGGGTATCACTTTAATGCCGTAATATTAAAATAAGTGGAAAGACTACCTTCATTGCAAAACTTGGATTAGTTTGAATGATTTGTGATGGAATTGGGAAACAGATTCTTTGCTTGCTGATCTGTAAATACTTCAGTTGAGAGGAGGAATAGGCTAGGTGTGAGCACTACCTAGGGTCTGGCTGGTTTCCCAATTTTGACTCTCTGTGTGTTTATTAATAAACCATCGCATAGCTCTTCAGAAAGTCTAGTGAAACAACATGATTAAGGTCCTACATTTACCACAGAAGAAAGTATCCTGATGAAAATGTGTTTCTCATCTCATGAGGTAATGTAGGCAGAGGTAGAACAGAAAGTAGACAAGAATCAGAGCTCATTTATAAAAAATGTTGAATTTGCAGGCAAATAGGTCCAAGTGGGAGGGGGCATAGCAGGAAGTGTGATCAGAAATAAAGAATACAGCAGATGGAGTGTGAAAAGAGACAGCGGTGTCACTCCATGTATTTTAGTAGATATGAATATATGTGTTTTGGAAGGTATCAATCTATTAACTTTGAGAAAAACCTGGGGAAACAAAGTACAAAGTGGGAGGGTATAAAGGTAGACTGGCTTGCATCTCACAAGAGCTATCCTTAAATGTCATCCCTGACTTCTTCCAAAATGCAAACATGAATGTAAAGCTCCATTGGTTTTTCAGATATGGAGTTTTCTATGATGAGTGATCATAACATGGTCTGAAAGACACTAAGAGCCTTCTACAATATTCAGGTGACATCAATCATCATAAACTTCCAGATATCTAATAGAAATGGATTCCTTCCAGAGATTTTCAGGGTCGTGCCTTTATGCAAATTAATACTTCACATGAGATTTGTACAAATATTAAGAGTGTTGTCATCAAGCACTCATCAAACAATTGTCTTCATTCCAGAACTTTTTTGCAGGAATATTGTATGATTCATGATGTCAGAGATTTCTTTCATAGCTCAAAAAGTAATTCTAAGGCAGTGTTCACTTAATTTTCCTTTTCTTACTCTCTCTATGCTTGCTGTGCTCTAAAAAGTCTTAAAATATTTCAAAAGCAAATAATTGATGTAACTGTCTTGTTTCATCCCTGGTAGTTATAAGCATCTTTATTTACTATCTACAATTAATAGTGGATCAAAAAGAGGGCTCAAAAAAAAACATCTAAACTGGATTTTTTCAAGGAAGATTTTGGTTTATTTAAGGAATTGATTAGGAAAGTTCCTTGGGAGGCATGCCTTTACAAGAAGGGGGTTCAGGAGAGCTGGGTATACTTCAGGAATGAATTACTGAAGGCAGAGAACCAGGCCGTCCCTGTTTGTCACAAGATGAGCCATAGAGGAAAAAGACCAGCCTGGATGAATAAGAAAATTTTGTAAAAATTAAGAGATAAAAAGAGGATGTCCTCTGGAAAGAGGGCGAGGTCA
>VZRI01011506.1:0-21462 GCA_013397515.1 Upupa epops
CCAGGGCTATAAAATGCAGTGTTTCACAAGAATAAACACCATTTGCCCTGCATCATATTGGTGTCTGCAGACAGATGACCCAAGCGGCCTGGTCGTGGCCATCGTATCGTTCCTGTACCAGGTCGTCACACCTCGTTATAGGCAACAATCCAGGGCCTCCTCAAGGACAGACTAACATTTGCCACTCTGCCTCATGGTTCCTGGAGAGGAAGGACTGAAGCTGATGACACCGGTTCTGGTGCTCACGGGGAACAAAAAGGAAACCATTCTCAGACCCTGCAAGCAGTGCTGGCTACTCCAGAGTCAGCCAGAAGTAGCCTGGGCCCTTTTCATTTACCCTTAAGTGACTAGAGGCTCCCATGACTTGGTCCCTAGCGTAGGGACCCTAGTCAAAGTTACAGGGCTGAACACGGTGACCTCTGACATGAGGATGCTGCTTTGCATCAACACAGCTCCCCTGGGTGGATTTGCAGTGGATGAACTTTGCAGCAACCTTGCTGCCTTGTGCAACTTGTTCCAGCAGCTGCAGAGGAAACCAGAGGCCAAATGCTCTGTTGCTTCTGAGCATGCTGTGCCAAAGAGGGACAGTCCTCTCATGAGGAACTTGCTGTAAGCAGTAGCAAATGCTTGAAGATCAGAACAGCCTAGGGATGTAGATAATGGCTTGTGAATAACAGAGATCCTCTCTGGCATAACTACACTGTCATACTGTCCTCATGTATATCCACTGTACTGCCAGCTTCATTATACAGAGACCCCAAGAGCCATGAGTTGAGCTGACAGAAGTGCTCTGTTGCCAGTGCAGCACCGACCCTACTTGGAGCTTTGCTGGTTGACTTTTTATGCCGCAAGAAGGGGCTGCACAACGACCAATGTGATCAAGCAGATCCAACTTTATTACAAACTACTAGCTCTTTTATACAGTTCTTAATAAGGGTCATACATATTGCAAAAGCCAAGCTCATGATTGGTTAGGTTACATCTTCCCTAGCAACCCTAAGTTATCTTCTGTTTATATAAACATTACAGCTACAGCCTTAGCGACAGGACTCCCGTTTGCTACATATCGCTACTACAAGGGACCTGTCAGTACTACTACAAAAGGATCTTGTCAGCATTTAGCTTCAATAGCACAGTGTCCTTGGTTCTCAGGCTCTCAGGCTCAGGTCCTCAGGCTCTCTTGCAAGGCCTTCTGGGACTCATGCTCTCAGTACCTTTCACCCAGGCCTGTTGTTCAGGCTCATGCCCTACTTACGTGCAGCATTTCTAAAGAGCCATGATCTCGCTCTTCGAGCCATTCTCCAACATTTTTATTCCCTTTTTTACTAATTATCTGATCCCTTAGCTAATGTAGATGCACCGGCCAACTTCTGTAGCAAGTACCAACTCCATGCATTCAGAATCACATCTAAAGTACCTACTCCTCTTCTGCATGCAAACACTGCTCTCACATTCATCTGTACTCCATGCTCTTCCACTGAACAACAAGTCATCATCAGGAAACCAGGCATAACAACTGCAGTAGGGAACCGGGCATTTCACAGAACAGAATCATAAGAGTTGTTCAGATTGGAAAAGACCTACCTCTAAGGTACAACTGTTGTCCAGCTGTGCCAGGCCACTGTGAAATGTTACATTATGATTAGTGTCAATGTAAAAACAATATCCCCCCTTGTCAATAGTGGAAAACTATTGTAAGAACAAAGTAAACAGTGAAGCTCAGCAGGACAAATGGAAAACAGGATGGGGAGAGGTTGAGCAATCTGGGACCTGCAAAGGGTTGCAACATGTGTGGGGAACTAATCACTGATAGTAAAAACAAAAGATTAGGCCAAGGACATTGTCTCCCCCCTTATCTTTGGATCTCACCAAGAAGTGAGACATGAACAAAGTGGACATGAACAAAACGGAGACTGATAGAAGCGGAATCCTTTGGAGTGATATATGTATAAAATATGGTATAAAATGTTGCTGCCTTTACTGTAGGTGTGTGTTGGTGGAGCCGAGGACTCCCCACGCACCCAGTGCTGCTTGCTCATTCCTAATTACCGCAACCAATAATTTTTTTGTATTTTATCGAAGTTTTGGGTGGTCCATTGGATCATTTCTACCACCACCACTAACCCATGTCCCTCACACCACATGTCCATGGCTTTTCAATCCATGGATTCCACCAGGGCCCTGGGCAGGCAGGGCCAGGCCTTGACAACCCTATCAGGGAAGGTTTCAGAGCCACCAAGATTCAGTTTCAGAAACAGAATCTGGCCTTTGCTCATTTATTCCCAGACGCATGGGTCTACTCACAAGATGATACTAAACTAAAAGGGTACCTTTGTGATCCTAGCAGTAATGCCTAGGAAATGTGTCTCTGAGTGAAAAAAAAGATGCCTTTTAGGTCTGTTGAGAATTAATTGCTCCAAGCATGTCTGGGGCAGACTCAAGAGCTTTTCCCCCACCCCTAGGAGCAGTAAATTTCTGCAAAGAAGTCATTTGCGGTAGGGAGGGAGGTAGTGGGGGCAGTGGAAAAGAGTGTTTTCAGTTCTTCTAAGGCCTCAGGAATGGATCCATTCTTTAACTACCACTTTTAAGCACCTTAGCTATTTGCTCTTCAAACAAGGAGGCACAGCTCAATCAATCCGTTTGTGGTTCTTGGGAATCTGAAAAGAAAGACTGAACAACAGACTTCTTTGACGTTTCCGGAGAGCACAGAAGAGACAGGACCCAAGTTTTGTCTTTCACCTTAGTGGGAAGGGGAAATGGAGGAACAGATCTTGAACACAATTAAATCCGCTATCAAAAAGCTGACAATCAGCATGTGTGAAAAGAATTTGAAACAGTGAGCAGGGTTCTATATATAGCAGACAGTTTCCTTATTTTATTTGCAGCTTTTGCATAATGCCCAAAGGGAATAGATGTGTCTATAGCAATCTCTAGCCCAGAGTGTCAGCACTATGGTAAATATGTCATGCCACCAAAGGCAGCTTTTAAAAGATGAATGCCCCAAAGCCTCTGAATTCAAAGAAATAAAATGTTTGTAGTGCTCAATGCTACAACCATACAACTGAGGGAAGTGTTGCCTAAAATAAACCTGCATGACTCACTAACTCCCTCCTACTTACACTAATGGGTTACCCATACAGCACTGCTGGAGCCCCATCTTCACACCTCACCAGACATTTCAGAAGCACATCACAACAGCTCAGGTTCAGAAGCAGACACTTGCTTTACTGCTGGGTGTTTTCTGTTGCTGGGTGAGGACACAGCCCCAGGACTGCTGTAACATTCTTAACAGGTGGTTGTTGTATGAATTTTCTTATGCACAGCTTTGTATTAATTAGTTTCTTGAGGAAAGTGTGTCACAAGATTCTCGTGTCAATTGTGGGTAATACATCAGGTAGCTTATTTCCTAATCAGAAATAATTGTCCCAGGGGTGAATGATGCTTTTTATGAACAGGTATTTATGAGAGAAACAGCAAATCAGGTTACACAGCTCTTGTGGTATTCTTAACTGAAAAACTGCCAAACACAGGACATGCTGTGCTTGTTCCACCGGAAATCAGGGCCCAGGAGCTCATGGTTTCACATACCCTTTCAGTCTTGCAACAGAGCCACATCATTACCCCTACTTCATGGGAAAAGGAACAATCATAAAGAAACTTGCATTCTGGCTATAAGGAAGTCCTGTGGCTGTGTACTGCTCTGGGCTAGACACAAGAGACACAAGGTTCCTTCCTGGATCGCCATCTGCTTTGAGATTTGCTGAGGTTGAGGACCTGTCACTCTGTAAAGGGCAAGGTGGTAGCAGTGCAGCACCCCACAGAAATGCATCATGGTGATTTACATAGCAATCAGACCCAAATTCAAAGCCTACCCTGAGATGGATCTTCAGTGCATCCTCACACACAAAAGCACTAAGGGAAAGGAGCAAATTCAGTTGGTAGGTGTGGGTTTGCAGCTGTGGACACAAGACATATCATAGAATATATTGGAAGGGTCTTAGAGATCATATACTCCAACTCCCTGACATCCACAGCAGCACCACGAAACCAGGTTTGGTTTCTCAAGGCCTCATCCAACCTTGCCTTGAACACTCTCAGAGAGGGGCCAGCCACAGCATCTCCAAACAACCAATTCCAGAGTCTCTCCACCCTTGCACTTAAGAAAACTTCCTGACATCTAGTTGGAACCTCCTCTCCTTCACTTTCAAACCATTTCCGCTTGCCCTATCACTAGATCCCCTTGGAAAAAGTCCCTCTGCAGTCTTCCTTGCAAGTTCCTTTCAGTCACTGGAAGGTAGCAATAAGGTCCCCCTTGATTCTTCTCTAGGCTTCTAGGCTGAACAACCCCAAGAACCCTCAGCCTGTCCTCACAGCCAAGGTGCTACAGCCCTTGGATCATATTTGTGGCCTCTCGTGGACTCACTTCAACAGTTTTCTCTTCTGATGCTGGAGGCACCTTTTCAGTCACTCTGCCAGTGAAGCAGGTTCCCCAAAGGGATTGGCCTGGTCACAGTAATACCCCTGGAAGCCATTTAGATCTCACCCCGACAAAAGGTCTTTGATCATGTGTATCTCTGGGAACAGATTGGCATTCTTCCATCCAGTTTGCAGCTTTAAATGTCTCTGGTCTGCTCTAAAAGTTTTCTGGGCAGTCAGCCTCACACCTCTGATCTGGCAGAACTCAGGTAAGTTGTGAACACCACCAGTGACTGCCAGCCATTGCAGGGTATCATTTAAAGTGCAAATAACAGGCTCTGCATCTCTCTGTAGAGGAGAGAGAAAATGCTGCATCTAATTCTGCAGACCTAGTGATGAGCAAAGGTGTTGTGAGTAAAACTGAGTACTGGCAGGAAATCCTCCTTACACTAAATATCCTGCAGCTGGAGGAAGAGGGAGAACAACAAAGCAACACCTTATGTGATCCTATTCTTTCAACAAGAAAATCATAGGTAATCTTTCTTGGATAAGAGGGGGATTGATCCTTAGAGCAGGAAGCCAGAAGGAAAAGGACAGCATGGTGGGATGGTAGAATCAGTGTGACAAAGCACAAGCCTCTCTTCCAGAGCTACAAGGGAAAAACAAGGCTTTACTGCAAATATACTGCCTTCCATTGCAAACCTTAACCATTAGAAGATGCCTGTCATTACCCAGCCCTGCTAGGCTTTTCCCTTGTTTCACTGGAGAGGAAGGAGAGGAAGCTAAAGCAACAGCACTCTGGACAACACTAACCAGGCAGACCACATCATCAGTCTCCAACTGCTTCATCAGCTGCAAGGATGCCATTAGCAATGGGCTCTCTTCAGTCCTTTTGCTGTGTTACCACTTACTCACTCACATGCAACTCCCAGAGGACACAAGTTCAATAAGCATCATGAAAGAAAGGAAGATCTGGGAAGAAAGTTCCTTCCCTGCCTCTCATCAGCTCCCAGTTCAATGAGAGTCTTCTCTTTTAATTCTTGAAATCGAACCCAAGTTTGTAACATGGATAGTATTTGCTTGGCCCCAAAAGATTACAGTGACAGAATTAATTGCATGGGGGACTTTCAAATGAGCTCCTAAGGAAGAGTTTATAGCGCAGTTTTAACTGACAGTTCTCATCCTCCCATGGGCTCCTTCAAAAATCTAAAGGTCTCTTGTCCCTCCTGTGTTATTGGGAAGTGTGACTGTCAAAGTGAAAAAGGCCCTGCATTGAGCAGGCTGCTGTCACTTGACAAAGAGCTTGAGAAACACCATAGGAACTGTAAAAGAGGAGAGGAGGAAAAGGGACCTGAGCAGAGAAAAAGGGATGGAGGAAGGAAAGAGAATTCAGAGGAGAAAGGGGAAAGAAATGTGGTGGATGACCTTGGCATTTGGAGAAGTGCCAAAGGATCCCAATTCCAGTGCCTTCTTCAAGGAAGGAAAGAGACTGCTTCAAGAAACATAGTGTCCCGAGTTAGGAACATTCCAAAAATGGAAAGGCAGCCCATCCTCAAGGGGTCTCTGTTAGACTCTATCAGGCAAGTGCTTCTTGAAACAGAATGGTTTATTGAATCTCTCTCCAAGCACAAAAAGCAGAACAAGCCCAAGCAGGTGACACAAACAAAATGGAAACTCAACCACACTGCCATTACACGCATTCTGAGAAAAACCAATGGGCAAAGCATTCTGTAGCGGTCTTTGGCTTCAGATTAGGTCCCCTGGGGAGAGAGACACACACAGCACAGAACAGCAGCAGTAACAAGGGGAAACCCATTCCTAAGACACTTCAAACTCCTGTTTCCCTACATTTTGCCAAAGGTTTTAGAGTGACAAATCTTCAGCTTGTCTTGTGCAAACAGTTCTGCCAAACTGAAACTGCAAATGCCCTTCCGGTCTCCATACTCCCGCTAACTCAAGCACTCCCAGTGTCTTTCTCAGCAGCAAGCTATGACAAAGGCTTCTCTTCCTGCTGGTCTGTAAACCAGGATGGCAGAGGCCACATGTCCTGACCATGTGGTGAGTACACAACTAAAACCTCAGCAGCAAGGGACTCCCCTCTTCTTCAGGGTCTCGGGCATTGGGGACTTTCCTGCCACCACGCTCTGGGACCACTTCCACTGTGCTCAGCTCCAGGCAGGCAGCAAGGTTCAATCCAACCTCAGGACGTGGAGTGGGATGGCGCCTGACCATCTGTTCTCCCCACAGGGCTCTGGGAAACGAAAAAGGGAAGAACTGAGAGACATTCCTCATCCCCAAGCAGTGTGGGTTTCAAATAGGATTGCCTGCCAGCCCCCACTGTAAACCAGTCACTGACTGACAAAGTCACAACCCCTTTTCAGAACTTCGCTTCCAGCTCCAGGCATCTCCAGGTGCCTCTTGGCATTCTTTGTTCACTCAGATGGGACATAGCTCTCTCTTAATAGTCCCAGATTCTCTGAGCTGCAGAGAATCCATCAGGGGTGGGGGTCCCATCCCAGTCCCCACTGTCCCCCTGCCAGCCTCCCCCATAGTCCAAAGCAAATATTATATTGGGAACAAACGGAAATTAAAAGTGATACTAAAATCAGTTTTTCCCAACCTAGAACACAGAGCTCCCAGATGACAGAGACTTTGGGTTGACATCTCCAAGCAGAAGTCCCTGGACAACAGACATGTAGCTCTCCAAGGGATGCCACAGGGTAGCCTAGGCTGGCCGAGTCAGCAACTACACCAGCAGGCAGAGAGCCAGGTAGTCCAGGTGTAGATCAGAAAAACAAACAGGAGCTTATCTCTCAGTTCTGACTCCCTTGCTGGAAGGGGAATGTGATTGCTCATAGAGTGCACAGAGCTGCTCCAGTGCCGTCCCTGCCTGCCTTCAGGAAAGGTCAGTATGTACAAGCTGAAAAACACCTTACTGCTATGCTACATCACCCTGCGTTTGTGCAGGGGATGTCTGTTGCCTTGGTTCTGTTCATCCTTCAATTTTAGACTAGCTGTCATTTCCACACCAGCACCTTAAAATCATGCCCACAAATCTAAGGGATTCAATATCACCAGTGAGGGGAAAAAGGAATTTAGAGCTACACTTGCTGCCTTTCTGTGCTTGGCCAGTGAGCAGGGCTGCTGAGCCGGTCTGCAGCTGCAGCCTCCCAGAAGCAAGTAAGTGTCCCAAGAGCAATGTTGTCGAGAGACCACAGATTTTGGAACAGTGTGGCCATGGAAGACCCAAGAAAACATTGGAAAAATTGACATTGCCAGAGTGCTTTCCAGACCCCCCCTTGGCAGCAGTAACTAATGAAAGTGTTGAAGAGCGGGATCTTATGACTGAGCCATACTGAGGGCTCATCCTAGGTGTGTGGAATAAGAATAAGTATGCCTAGGACAAAGAAGTACCGTGTCTTTACACTGCTCCCAGTGTCAGGAAGAAGGTGTATAACCATGCTGGGACTACCACCAAACAACATTTTCTGCTTCTTTGCCTGTTCCACTGCAGCCTATCTGCAGAGACATGTGGTAATGGTGGCAAATCTTGGCCTGCTGTAAAATGAGCACAGTGACACTTTTGTTGCCACCAAATACAGTGCTTGAAAATCCAAGATGAGATCTCCAAGGTCACACAGAGGTATTCAACCTGTAACCAAACCCCCTCAGTGCTGGTGCTACATCCTCACATAGCAGACATGGAGCTGTAGGAGTAGATCCACAGGAGACCACAGAAATGCACTGAGGGTGGATGCCCTCTGCTGTGAGGCCAGGTTGGGGGAGTTGGGGATGTTCAGCCTGGAGAAGAGAAAGTCCAGAGGTCCTTACTGTGGCCTTTCAGGACTTAAAGGAGACCTGTAAGAAGGATGGGGACAGGGTGTGATGGTTTTAAAATGAAAGAGGGGACATTCAGACAGGAGAGGAGAAATAAATTTCTAACAATAAGCACAGCCCAGGTTACCCAGAAATGTGGTAGAAGCCGCACATTACTGGAACCATGCCAGGTCAGGTTGGACCTTAAGGCTCTGAGCAGCCTGCTCTAGTTGAAGATGTCCCTGCTCACTAAAAGGGGTTAGACTGGATAAGCTATGAAGGATCCTTCAAACCCAACCCATTCTTTGTTTGTATGATCCCCAAAAGAGCTGAACTGCACTCTCAAGTGTATTTCCGCTATCACCCCAGTAACCTTAGTCAAAGGGCACAGAGTGGGACTTGTTTTCATAGTGCTGCCAGTTTTTGCATGGAGAGTGACACAGATAAATCAAACATGGCCATCTATAGGAATGGTGAATGTTGCTCAGACATGTAAGGAGTAAGAGAAATAACAGTGCTAAACATTATAACAAAGGAATTGTGTGAATAGTTTGTTCACAGTTACAGTGTAAAACCTCACTTTCTCTGCGAGGAAGATTTGTCAGACCAACAAGATACTTGTAGCATAAACGTGGTTCTTGTGCTACTGCATAAAGATGATGGAGATTCCTCTTCATGCCTCTTGCATTACCTGTGCACCACAGCACACTTTGTCTTGATATCCTTCTCTGTAACCTGATGTTGTCTGTGTTAGTCTAACACCTGCTTCCAGCAATGTTTTCCTGCATTTATGCTCCAAATGCACTTGCTTTTCTGGCCAGGCATGAAAGAGTCAAGTCAACAGCCTGTGACCCAAAGGGTTCAGACACTAATGGGCTTGGTCCTGCTCTGCCTTCTTTACTTCTACTTTACTTTGGAGATCTTGTCCACACAAACCCTCCAGGAAAATCAGGTTTGATCTTCATATTTCACACCAAAGAGCAGAGTGGGGTGTGAAGGACAGTGTCACTGCAGCTCAGAGGGTTGCTATAAACACCTTATAAGGTGATATTTCCTAAACTGGACTTTCAGCTACAAATTACTATTTTATTGGGCTCAAGGAAGAACACAAACACACATTTGACTATTCCCTTCATCTGTGAGAGGGAGAGAACTGCATTGTCAGCAGTGCAGGGAAAAGGGGTGTCATTAAATCCTCCTGAAATATTCTGAAATACAGGACTGTGAGTGACTTTCAGAAAACCTGGGGCTGCTTTGCTGGGGGAAACAGAATGGGAATTGACATCACTGCACACAGCATGCCCATCTTCTCATTGAATTGAGTCATGCTAGACCCCTACATCTTTGCCTAGCCTTGACACCTGGATCTGTTAGGAATTTGCAATTCTAATTTGAATCAGCTACACTGATTGTCCTTTAACTGGCTGCACTATTGATTTTACAAGATACTTGATGCTCTTCCACCTGAGTGCAAATCTCCTGCTGGGAGCTGTTTATGACCAAAACCACCTCAATTAGCAAGAATTCCCTCTGAAATCCTTGAAAATCCAATATTGCTGATTAGTTTGTTAAAACATAAAGAAATGCTTGCCGACTTCCCTAATAACATGAAAAAGCAGATCCTCATGCCAAGCTCTTTCAAAGACTAATCTCTCCCTCGCCTTTTTCCTTCCTTCCCTGACTCTAGCAAGGTTCACAACTTGCCACATGCAGGAATTAATTACTTAGTGAACCTTCCTGTTTCAGCCCCATGTGGGAAATATAGCTGTGTAAAAAAATTAATGATGTTAATCCAGAATCAAGGAGAGTAGTCGAAAGGAACGGGAAAAAGAATTCCTTTTCATCCCTTTAGTACTTCATTAGGCAAATTAGATGTATCCCTTGTTTATCCCATTCCTACTTCACTCCAAAATGTATACTGTCTGGGTGTCTTTCCTGACAAGCAGGACAAGTGTGTTCTTCTTGTAACTTCTGCTCATGGCCTTAGCACAAGAGGTGGCAGCTTTTGTTTGGGGTACCAGCCAGTGACCCCTCACAGCAGAATGATCTCTCCCAGAGGCATGAGTCTGTGCCTATGGTGTTGCGTAACAAGCAAGTTAATGCAAAGCAGAGTTAAGGCAATACATGTGTCTGCACTCAGTTTCACCCATTCCTTTATTTGCAGGCAACCATTTTCATTTCTGTCAGCCAGCGAGACTTCTAACTTCCTTAGAAAAAGGACTTTTGCTCCTTTTGTTTTTACTCTGGCTGTATGGGTATTGAGGAGACATCCTTTGAGAGATGAAGGGATCACAAGCGAGACATTCTTTGACTGCAACCAGAGGTCTGCACCCAGACTATAAAAATCTCCATTTTGTACAAACAATTAGTCACCTGGATCTTTGGGAAGGACACCTGGACCATGACTATTCCAGTTGTGAGCTGTTTTCTTCATTTTATTTTGAACACAGTACAGAGATGGTGAAATTGAAAATGGCGAGTCAACAGCTGGTTAGGGAGCAGCAAGACTGAACGCAAAAGAGCTTTCCCTAGCTTGGCAAAACCAAAGTGGAAACCTCATTACCTCTAAAGCCTACCTTTTGGGGAGGAGACCTTCATCCCTCCAGCAGTTACTGGGGAAGGAGGACAATGCTACAAGGTAGTTCAGAGCAGGAGCCAACTTGTGGTCTTCGTCTTCTCACTCATTAATGTCTGTAAATATGTGAGGGGTGGGTGTCAGGAGGATGGAGCCAGGCTCTTCTCAAGGTCATCTGGTGATAGGACAAGGGGCAATGGGTGCAAGCTGGAACATAGGAGGTTTCCTATCAATATCAGAAGGAACTTCTTCCCAGTGAGGGTGATGGAACATTGGAACAGGCTGCCCAGGGGGGTTGTGGGTCTCCTTCTCTGGAGATGTTCAAAATCTGCCTGGATGTGTTCCTGTGCAATTTGGTCTAGGTGATCTTGCTGTGGCAGAGGGATTGGACTAGATGATCTTTCAAGATTCCTTCCAATTCCTAATGATTCTATGATTTTATGTACCCCATGTTGGAAAAGTGCCAGCTCTGCGTTCAATAACTGCTCGGCAGAGGGCAGGTAGGAGCGGCCACAGTAAGGTGACTCTTTCCCTTCGTCAGACATTTTCTTTCCTTGCTCCTTCTGAGCCTCTGGACTGTAGCTGGGGCCATCCCACGTTCTCAGTCAGCACATGCTAATTTTGACATTTCCATAATGTCTGCTTGCCATCACCAACTTTTCATTTAACCTCACTGCAGAAATGCCTCCTGCATTTCAACCAGGCAGGCTGGACTTTAATTACGCAGTCAGGAAGCTGGCCTGTATCCACCCAGTCCTGTTTTCATGTGTGTAATGGCTGAAATACTTATTTTTCACCCTCCTCTTCCCTTGCCTTCAACCTGTGTTCTCATTTAGCAAACAGTGCCACTTGAAAAATATTTTGCTAGCAAAACAAATTGCTGCTGAATTCAAGCAGGTCTTTCTATCCCTCTTGGATTTCATCCTGGCAACACCAAGACAATGCTGCAGGACTCACTGAGTTAATGGAGTCCAGGTTTCCTCATACCCAACGGAGGCCATGCTTCAGCTCTGAGCACCTCACATCTCTTGCTCCTTGACACAGCATTGCACAGTTCTGGTTTCCTGCTTTTGAGAAGAGTAGGCACTTGTGCTGCTGCAGTCTTGTCTTTTCTTTTTTGTTTGGAATGCTGCAGATTCCTCTGCTTCTTGAGCGCTTCATCAATCTTTGTATCTCTGGCTCTGAGTGTTCCAGAGATGCAACAGACTGCAGAACTGGGCAGGCTGCTAAGAAGCCAGAGACACTTACAAGTAAGTCTGAATCAGACAAAGGCTGCCAGAGCTCAGGATTATCCAAGGACTTCAACCAAATCTCACCCTTCCATGTGGTGCATTTTCCCTTTGCCACTTTGGGTAAAGTCCTAAAAGCCCAACCACAGAAAGAAAGCCTTATTAGCTTTAGCCAGTGACACTTTATCAGAACAAACATCCAGCTCTAATCACATGGCAGTAGGATTCCAGCTTCAGTCTTGAACCTTTGCAAATAACACCACTCAACACTCACATCTTCTGGTGGACCAAACCCATTCATAATTCTGTCTCCCACTTCATAGCTGATCTGTCTAAACAGCAGTCTATAAAGTTAATCAGCCTCAGTACTGAGCTGAACATCGTGGGGTTCAGTGCCTGTCTCAGAAGATCAGCTTCCTTTGCAATAAGGATGGAAATCTTGAAGGGAAGTGAAAAGCCAAACTCACAGCAGGATCATATTTCTGGAATTCTTGCATCAACCCCCAGACTAAGGAGGTGTTAGGTCCTCAGTGAGGTGCTCAGGACTTGACCATGCCCATGTGCTGGAATTGAATCACTTACCTTGAGCTGAAGTCATTGCTAGTGCACAGCTTGGAGAGGCCATGTCAGAGGAGGCTTGAAAGCGTTAGGCCAAGGAAATGGTCAAATACAGCATATCCAGACAATGTGCAACCACCCATCATCAGCTGTGGCTGGTTGACCCTCGCCCCAGGGATTGGAACTTCTCTTACATTCACCATGTGCATCCCAGCCTCATCACCTCTGTGTGACTCAGTAATGCCTCCTGCTCTAACAAAGTCAAGGCAAGCAACAGGCCTGTCTATAGGAGGGGTCTGTGTTCTAGTTCAAGTCAGTCTCAGCCAGCACTGGCACTCCTTTTATCTACTCTACTAAACAATGTCCTTGTGGAACGTTTCAACTCCTTAGTTTACACAGCTAGAAGTATTAACACCTCAGAGTGGCAGCTGGAATCAACATTCTTAGGCAAAGAGGAGGAGGAAGGGAAGACAGTAAATGGAGAAATGCAACTCTTCAAGCAAGCTGCAGTGTTGAAATAACCCAAACCAACTTTCCATTCTGTGCTCTGTTATGCAGCACAGAGGAACTGAAAATGGAATTAAGCTGATCCGATCATAATCTTAACTTGCCCTTTTGCATAATAAGTAGCAGTGACTACATCTTTAACATTTTGCTGTGTTTAATCCCAAATTTGACTCATTCCCTCTCACTGCCAGGGCTGAGAATGCCCCGAAGTGATGAATTCCCTTAAGGTTTTCTGATTATAAAGCTGTCCATATATCCAGGAGGTTGCTGGGCACCAACAGCTAACTCCAAATAGAGGTTTGGAAATTTCTTAAGGACATCCAGCCTTGAAACAGCTTATATGGGAAGTCATCCTGCTATGTGGACCCAGAGGTGCTTTCCCATGGCAAAGGAAAACTAATTAATTCCTATTTAAACTGGAGCATTGATGCTTTGCAGAGTTGGCCATCCTGACAACTAATAGGAAATACCTGTTTTTAAATTAAAATCAGCATTTTCCATAGCCATTTTAATAAAAGATGGATTGCAGCCAAGGTTTTCAGGTTTATTTTTTCATTATTATTGTTCCCATGAAAGCAGAATCAGAAACAGCCTGGAGCAAGGAGAGCCTTTTCCAGAAGTTAGAGATACTTAAGCAGCGTAGAGGATGGAAGAGCCATTCACAAAGGACTGTGAACCTCTGGGAAGTGACTGCAGTGTTTCTAACCAGAGGGAAACCAGTACCAAACACATGATCTGAAGCAATACCAAGTACCCATGTTGCATGTATTTACTGGCGTCAGTGGTGCATGGTTCATTCTGAAACACCTTTATGTTGTTTTGTACAGTGGTACAAGGTGCTTGGTTTGAACGGAACCTGTGGATTAAACCACAGGTTCCTGAGTGTTTCACAAGATCAATGTGAACCAGCAGAAGTTCATTCTGCATTGGCCTTCATAGAGCATTTTCTAACATTGCCTACGCACTCCATTCTGTTTTTCTTGAAGAGAAAATACTGAAAGAAAAGCAAAAATTTGACCTAGACATAAAGCCTGAAAAACCTTTGCTGAAATGTAGACTCGGGCACATTCCCAAACAGCCAAAGGGTTGGTATCCTAATGAAGAGTACTAGGAAATATCAATATCATTACCAGAAGAGGATACAAGAGAGTGAGAGTGAGAGAACATAAGTTAATGTGGAACAGGTTTGTCCCAGAGACTGTTGTAACACGTTAGTAGCAATCAGTCTCCTGTGTTGGCTAGTACACATACAGCCTTATTTTCTCAGGTGACACCTCTCATTGTCCCTTGAGGGGCCACTGTAAAATGGCTCCTTCTGTTCACATGAAAATAATAGTGGTTTGTAAATTCTTTTGAAAAGCACAAGGATTCCCATTTCCCTGACTTCCAGACTTGCATGTTAAAAAAGACAGATTCTCTTTCCAGGCCATATGTTCAATGGCAACATGGGACCACAGTGGCAAAGGAGAACCAAAGTAGGGGATTGGCATCTTTCAACAGCTCACCCTGCTTCACACATGAAGCAGTTTTCCCTGCACCAGCAAAAGTGACTTTACTGGTGCCCAAACTATGTTAAAAGTGGTGACTAAATATCAAGATCCTTTCTCAAAGCAGTCTGAGGTCTTCAAAGACATTCTGAAAAAATGGACACTCTTCTGGATTCCTGCCGATTTTTGAAGAGATTTAACACCTCCACAGCTGATACCAAGCATTTAAAGAGGGCCTCTCGGAAAAATCTATGCCAAAGCTGTTTAAAATCTATTAATTATGTCTTACATGTACTGATGTGTAAGA
Source organism: Upupa epops (assembly GCA_013397515.1). NCBI lineage: Eukaryota > Metazoa > Chordata > Aves > Bucerotiformes > Upupidae > Upupa > Upupa epops. The sequence continues at coordinate 14,896 of VZRI01011506.1, forward strand.
CTGCTCTGTTCCTAATCATCTTGTCCTTTCAAACAGTCCAAACAAATATCAGATCATCCTTAATACATTTTCTGAGCTTTGCTAAATAAACAAAAGAGAAATCAACTGGTAATGCAATTAAGTCATTATTATACCAAAATACATATGCAATTACTTCCCTGACCTCATTAAAGATGAATGAATGCTTAGGGGTGTAAGAAATGCTGCTTACAAATACATTTTAAAAGATGACAAAGTCTTCAAAGCAGAAATATATAAACGTATTTAAAAACAAATGAGTCAGCTGAGTCGGGTACCTCTCAAACAGAAGCATAACCCACCTTATTGGTGCTTCAGGACATCCATACCCTTTGGCATGCCTGCATTGCTCTGCCCCTCTTCCTCCTTTCATTTGGACTTTCTGGGGTCCACATTCTTTTTCGAACACCTACGTTGTTCATGCCACGGTTACAATACCCTGATTGAATTTCAGCTCCAAAGGTTCTTTACGTCAATAATTCAGCCACCAGTTCCTGTAGCTTCAGCAAAATCTTTTGGCATATCTCCCATATGAAGCACTTGACTTTGTGAGACACTTCTGCATGCGGCTGGTTTGTAATGCAGGAGATCAAGGTGGTTTGGTGTCTAGTGAGTGTCCATATGAAGGCAGGCTGCTGTCTCCCAAATGTTTGCTGAGTTAATCTTTACAGGGAGTTGCTCTAGTGATTACAGTATAATGCAAATGTAAATGTAACCAGCAGAGGAAGAAGTATGAGAAATAGTGTGAAGTACCTAACAGATAGTTTGCCCGTGCATGCCTAGGATCCCTGTGTGCGGGGATAAAACTTTGCCGAGGGCTATAAGCTGTGTATTTTTGCATTTTGAATGATGGGAACATGCAACATTTCTTACAGCGACTTCCATAATTGTCATAGAACTCTGATGAAAGATGGATCTAATCTAGAGCAGGCGTTTAACTGTCTCATCGTTTTCTTACAGGTCAGAGGTCTGAAAGCAATCAGGAAAAATTGAATTGAATGTAAATACAGATATTTACATTCAATCCATGTGATTATTTGTCATAGAAGAGGTGAAAGGTTCTTTTAATCTTAAATGAAGTTTAACAAACCTCTAATAGAGATCAGGGGGAGTTTATAAGTCTGGGTGGAAGAGGCAACACCTAAAAATGCTCTCCTTCCTTTATTTTGCCTCTGATTTAGGCAAACCCAAAAAATAGCTTTGAAGAAGTCTCCAAGTGATGTATTTAATCTGCTGGTGGTTCCCTGTCCACCCTTGTCCTGTGTGATATTACTGTGTTTTCTGATGGCCTGAACCCTTCTGCTTAATATGATCAGAGCTGAGCTCTCGGTAGTTCCTTAATGACTGGGGAACAGCCAGTACAGATGGCACAGAACCATAGCCTACTCAAGATGCGCAGTCATCTTTCTTGGCTAACTGGAGGTCTCTGGAAATATGTCGCTAATGCTGTGTAATTGCTTTCTGAATCGGTCTTTTGGAGAGAGTGAATTGTGTTACAGGAGCTACTAAAGCTCACTGCATGATCTTGCACAGAAGTGCTAGGTTGGTGATTTCCCTTTCATGACTTACACTGGGGTTCAGCTAGAGCTGCTCCCCTTCATAGCCAAGGCTCTTGACTCTGTAATCCTCTGCTAATCCTCCAGCACAGCTTCATCAGCCACTCCTCCAGAGCTGTGGAGTGATTTTGTTTCATGTTGAACTTTAGTCTTGACCTCCCCCCTTTCAAGTAAGGCTGGATGCAGAGTTCTCCTGTGCTGGGGGGGCTCTGTGCAGATGGACCATTTTCTAAGGAAAAATATTTCTTTCTTACTTGGAACTAGTCAGTTAAGCTCACGATGGGAAACTTGACAGATGTTTTGGTATTATTCAAATCATCTTGATTCCATCACAAATGCACAACTTCCTCCAAGCAACACTCCAGCCTGGCAACACAACCGAGAGACCTCAGAATTGGCTCGTGGGAATTCAGCACACTTCAACTGATCCAGAGAAATGCACAGTCTTGCTTGATGCACGTTCTGCATCAGAGCTGGCAGTTTTGCCCCTAGTGAGCATGAAGCTGTGCCCAGCCTGTGAAGGCCACCAGTGAGTCCAGTGTGGTTTCGAGTTGTACAGCTCCTCAGGTAGTGTCATTTACTGCGCAGTATTTACTTCTTCTGATGAGCTAGGAAACAGTTTGTTTCCAAAACAGATGCACACCACATCAAAGGACTCATTAGGTGCTGCCCTCCTTTGGTTGTGATTGTCTGCTATTCTTTCTTTTACATCGCTTTGCTTTGATTTTTTTCAGCCAATGTGGAGCTGGAGATGCTTCATTGCTCTGATTGCATGATGTAGTGTTTTCTCTTGCTTTAATAAGAGGCTTGCCACTTTGTTTTTCATGATTCATCTCTGAATGTCTTCAGGCCTCCTATTTTTTTATGAGAATTTCACAGCTTACATTTCTGCAGTGTTTACAATGAATGCTTATTAAGCATTGTGATCATTAGGTGCCAGCTCAGCAAGATACCTAGGCCTGTGCTGGAGTTTTAGCATATGGGTATTACCAGGGATTTCTACGGGATTTATTACACATATCCTTACGGACAGACAGAACCATATGTAATGGGCTGAACTGGGGGCTTTTTTATTTCATAGAACAGCTTCTAAAGTAACAACCCAAGCCTTGGCACTGACTTGGGAACGGTGTCTTCACGCGTCCTTTGAGATTTGCCAGGCTCAGACACTGAGAGGTCATGAGTCCATGTTCCACTCCCACCCATGACATGAATTGCACAATCAAGAAGTATTCTGAAAGAGAAATTGCTGGAGTCTTTCTTTCTCTTGGTTAAGGATTTTGCTTCTCTCAAAAGTATAAAAATTAAGCCTTTGGAGAAGACTTCCTTTAATTTCTTATCACTGGTAGCCAGGACATCAAGAAAAAGACACAAACTGTGATTCTCAACAGAGGGAAATTTGCCCAGGGCCCATTTTCAGAGAGATTTAGGACTTTGCACTGAAATCTTGAGCTGTCAAAAAGCACACCAGTTTCAGGGAAAGACTGTCATTTAAGACAAGGAGTTACCTCTAAGTCAAGAAGTGTGTCTGACTACATCTGAGCTATGTTTTAGGCAAAGAGATTGTATTGAGACCAAGCACTTTAACCTCTTAGGGGCAGATTTCAAGAAGCAAAATAAGGAATCCAAAGGAAATATTTAAATATTCCCAAAACATCAGGCTCCACATCACTGTTTCTGTCTGTTTCACACACACACAGATGCGTTTCCCACCGATCTTGGGGACGGAACCAGGCAGCTAACAAGTTGGCTTGGAATCTGCAATGGAAGTGACCAGTATCCCTCAGAGATGGAGATACTGTGTGTAGTCTCTAGGTGTAGCAGCATCCAGGCTTCCCAAAACTAATGGTGAACAAGACAGCCATGACAACATAATTCAGATCTAAGTTCTGGAGCTGCCTGGGCAGTTACAAAACACACGGCACTGCTAGCACTGCTATCATCATCCACCACTGTCCCTGGCCCAGCCTGCAGGGATGCTGGGAGATCAACACATACCTTGTTTTAGTTGGGATAAAGCCAGGATTTTACATTTCTTTTTCTCCTTTACTGAGCCCAGAAGGATGTTTCTCTGAGATGTGGAAAGGAAAAACATCCAGGACCTCTGTGTGTTAACAGCTCCTGTGCTGGTTCCTTTACAGTCATTTCCACTTCCTGCGTGCTGACAGAAATCCACTCCAGCTAGGGGCAGAATTGACCCCAGGCTCTTGCCTGTCAGTGGGTATGTGGGTTTTCTCTACTGTTGTACAGGGGATTATCGTGCTTTTATAGATGACTCGAACCTCCTCTTTTTCTGGGGGTTGATGTTTGCCTCTGGCTCCTGCCTTTCGCTTCCATAGGCAGATGTTGGATTTTTTTCATTCTTGTGTGATTTATGAAGGCAGTTGGTTGTATTTTTGCTGTAGAGGGAAAAAAAGAGAAAGTAAATGTAAATCACAAAGACTAGGTGATGATAGAGCGTTAGAGTATCATAGTGCTTTAGGAAAAAAAAGCAGTGGAACAGCTAATGGCTGAAGAATCGTCAGTTGACTGGCACCAATTAGTTATCTTGTGTGTGTAAAAGAAACAACCTCTTCAAGGTACTGGGATTCATACAAATGTCCCTGTCTTTGCCTTTCTAGGGTAGAAGTATTTAGAACAACCACATTAACAGCATTAACAGAACACCAAATCACCCCCACCACCCTGCTCCTGTGTGCTCAAGAAACACAGGGCTGGTGACTCTGAGTGGCCCCGAGACGTTTCTGCTGATTGCATACGAACGGTGGTTCTGCGAAACTAACCAGAACACCTCTGTCATTGATGCTGCAAACATCACTATGGTCTTGGACACCTGGGCATTGCCAGGGGTCTTTCCCTTCAGCACAACCTCACATTTCCCTGCTTCCACCCAATGCAAAATAAAACAAAGCCTCCTGGGAAGTGTGTGCCAGTGATCAAAAGAAGGTTCCATGACAAGAACTATGTTTAGAGCTAATGAGACAGCAATTGTGGTTTAATTAAATACCAACTGATTGCTATCTCTGCATATTTACTGGAGGCAGGAGCAGTTGCTAAGCTACAGCCTCTGAATTTTCAGCTGGACCCAGGACTGCCCCAGGTATCGCAATTCCTATGATTTATTTAATTTCATTTTATTTAGATGTAAGCTAATTGGAACACAGTGCTTTTCCACTGGTCTAGACTTCACTGTGTTTGTGGGATTCTCAGCAATACTGAAGTGCTGGGATTTGGGAAGGCAGAGACCAATGGGAACTTCCACCAGAATCATCTGAAGGCCCCTGACGTTCCTACATTACTGAAATTCAGTTGTGAAAGTGTTGGAGAAATGGGAGCTCCTTCACCTTCTTTCTTCCAAAGCTTCACCAGCAGCCCAGCTAGCGTCAGGGCATCCAGGCAAATGTGCAGGCAGCAGAACAAGCAAGGTCCAAGTAAGACCCAGGGCAGGTTTCTGTGGCTGATGTTACTTGGGGGAAGAACAGGCAGTGAGAACATCTCCAACTAGCATTAAGGCCTGTGAATCAGTAGATTTAGCCATATTAGACGGCCAGTCCCCACTGGGCAGAGGCAGAGGTGTGAGTGTTCCTCTTGCTTGGAGCCTGTCTCTGAGTGCGCTGGATGAAGATCCTAACAGAAGAGCATCAATCAGCGCTGCATGGATGCCCTGGAAAACCCGATTTGTTTTTCCTGAATTAAGGTCTGGTCTCTCGTGCTTGCCATCAATAATTCTGACTTCCTTTATCTATCAAAAGCAGCTCAGAGTTTTGGGGGCAGGCGATAACAAGAATAAAGGCATTTGGATATTGGAAGCTAAAGGCACGGACAAGCTGGGGAAGGGGACACTGTGTGAACCACAGCGGCTCCTGAGGCATCCAGACTTGCCAGACCAAAGAATGCTGAAGAAGAGTAGGAGTGATGGCCACAAGCACTGGAGAGGGCTCGTTTTCTGAGGTGGTTGTATTAAAATCTCCTGCAGGTTGTACATGTGGGACCAACATGCATTCACAGGTATTTCCACTTGAGGGTTGGAGATTTGTTTTCCCCAGCTACCTTCCAAGCCCCCTCCTTGACCTGGTCATTCCCTGGGCTGAACATCCACCATCTACTTCACCTGTAATGTTCCTCCCATTTATCTGCATTTGTAGCCACAGAAAGCTCAGCCACAGGGCAGAGGGGAACCACCCCCTACCCCCACCCCCAGCAGGGGACCCTGATTTTTCATAAAAAATTTTTGCAAACAGCTTTATCAGAAATGTCACCAGTTCCTACAGAGCTGCTGCAGAACTGCTGCTTTCTAAGCACTTGTTCAGTTCAAGTGCCTCGCAGGGTGCCAGAGAGCATTTTGCAGCAAGTTTGGCTGCCCATCTCCTGCTCTTTTCATCCAACCCTGCTGGGGGACAACTGCCCAGACAAGTGGACAAACTGGTGCTAAACTGGAACTGCTGACCAGATGCACGAGGAACACCCAGTGGTGCCAGCCCAGGGATGCACAGGCTGCACAATTTGTGAAAGCAAGGGAGGTCCTTTCCTGCTGAACTTTCTGTTGGAGCTGGACTGCTGCAGGGCTCTGCACTCTCTGCGCTGGAGGTCAGTGGTCCATGCTGTCCCCAGGAGAGGGTTGGGATTGTGCTGGGAAAGGGTCTCAGTTTTGAATGCACATAAGGAAAAAGCAGATAGCTTGACTGCAAGGGGATGTTTTTGGAGCTGGCTGGGAGAGATTTCTCTTCGCTTAGGCTGGGTTTTGTGACCCCCTCCTGGTCCCGGTCCCAGCCCCAGCACAGGGGAGCTTTTGCACTCAATCTCTGGAAGCTCTCTGAGGATTTAGCACCCAGCCTTCACAAGGACCATCCTAAAAGAACACCTAGCGATGGCTGGGGTAATCCTGAGGAGGTTTAACAAAGGATGAGAGCTGCATCTCAGCATCTCTGGACTACTTTTCTGACCTCTCTTTGCTCACACAGCAGCTATTAGGAGCTCTCATGCTCACTTAACT
>VZRI01011507.1:0-21861 GCA_013397515.1 Upupa epops
GAGGATATGTAACACCATTGTCTTTCCATTGCTGCTTCAGTTTTGACTACATGCTACCTGTCATTGCCTTCACAAAAACCTCTGGCTTGTTTTGACTCGTGTGTTCTCTGTGCATCTGTGAGTTCACAAATGATGACATGGGCTTGCTTAGGCTGTGTTCTTCCTCAGAGGCTTTAGCCCTGCTGAGGTTGTCCCTATGTGCCCTCAGTGGAAAAAGGGAGGAGCACGCGAGGATGTGTCTGTCTGTCCCATACTTCCCTTATAATCAAATTGTAGAAGAATAGTTTCATAAAGAGGATGATCATGCGGGTGGAAAGTTGTCTGCAGTGCCAGACTCAGAAAGCTCCTTCTATTGTGCAAAATGTGTCTTACCTGTACTTGTCATTAAAGTTTCAGGTATAAGGAGTAGGACCAAAACTGCAATATTTCACGTTCACCATGAAAATTGCCAAGGACAGCACTTGCTGCAAGTTTGGAGATGACACCCAAGTGCATGTAAAAGGCACTACAGGCATCTCTTTTACCCTGACTGTTTCCAGCAGGAGTAGATTCTATCTGTTCAATGGAAACAGAGATGTATGTTTACAAAAAACACCAAGGTGGACAAATGTGTTGATGTACTTGATGGTTGTGAGGCTCTACAAAAAGATCTCAGTAGGATGGACTGATGGGCCAAGACTGATTGGATGGGACTCAACAAGGCCTGCACTTGAAACACATCCTGTACTTAGGAAACAACAAGCAAATGCAGGTTTGGGAGAGTGTTCTTGGAAAGCTGTTTGGCATTAAAAAAGACCTGAGAGTATTGATTAAAAACCAGCTAATTTCAGCAGTGTGTTCAGGTGGCCAAGAAGACCAGTGGTACCCTGGCTTCTATCAGAAACACTGTAGCCAGCAGAAATAGAGATGTGATTGTCCCCCTGTACTTGATGCTGGTGAAGCAGCCCCTCAAGACAGTGTTCACTTCTGGGCACCTCAGTAGAAGAAAGAGATTGAAATGGTACAGTGTGTCCAAAGAAAGGCAAAGAGTCTGGATAAAAAGCCTTATGAGGGGAAGGTGAGAGAGCCGGAGCTGCTTAGTCTGAAGAAAAGGCTAAGGAAAGACTTTACTGCTGCCCAAATCTAGCACAAAGGAGGTTGTATAGAGGCTTGATACCTTGTTAGTTTAATGGTTGGACTTTATCTTAAAGGTCTTTTCCAAGCTAATCAATGTCATGATTCTACAATTGTATGTGTCTGTGATTCTTAAATTAACTAGATTGGGGAAGTTCTGTGTTACAGGAGAAGAGGCAGCTGCTGGAATTTGGGGAGTTCCAGTTAAGCAACCGTCTGGAACAAATAAGGCATTGTGGAATGTATTTCCTTGGGAGATTCTGCCATCTCTGTCCAGTTCAAAGCAGGGCTTAACTAGATGACCACGGTGGGACCCTTCCGACCAGCCTTCTGTCTCTACAATTTCCTCCTTCCCCTTTCTCTGTGGGACACCTCATGAGCACATTTGCCTTGCTCCTACTCTGCCTCCACAGCACTCGTGGGCACTGTGATGCGAGTGCAGAAGGGCAGCTCAAGGGAGGCTTTCCTGCTGAAGGAAGGGGGGGGTGGCATTGGCGGGGGACAAACGGCAGAGCGCCCTGCGCCCATGAGCCTAGGCGAAACCCAGAGCGGCGCTGGAGCAGAGCTCAGCCCCGGGGTGGAGCTACTGGCAGCCGAAAGTTGGGGGGAGAAGAGGAGGTGGAAGAGCCGCAGCAGAGTCGGGGCAGCGAGGCGCGGGCGGTGAAGCGGCACGATGCGGCAGTGCCGGGGCACACGGCTGGCGGGGCTGGTCGCCGTCCTCCTGGGTGCGCGGAGGTGCCGGGGCTGGAAGGGCATCTGGGGGCTGGACTGAGCCGAGGCTGCGCCACGAGATCACCTCTGCACCTCCTATCCTTCTCGTTTCTTGTTGTGCCTCTGTCCTCCCTTATAACACCATCACCTCTGTGCTCAGTGAAGCCATTCCCTCACAACCTGCCTGTCCTACTTTCTTACTCCACTTCTCCATCCATCCTTCCATCCGTCGAATCTGTCACCTGCCAGCCATTCTCTTTTGCTCAATCTCTTCTCCTCATCTTCATTCTGACTGTCCTTTCACACAATCCTCATGCATTCTTCTCTCCAACCAACCAGTCGCAGACAAACTGTCTCTCCATACTTCTCAAAACATAGAGTCATCATCCACGAGCGTTCATCTCCCGTCCCTGCTTCATGACATTTTCTGCTCAAAAATGACTCTTCTTTTTGTCCTCGGCAGTGACTGTGGGCAGAGCCCAGGTGCAGCAGGAGTCATCGGCAGAGACCACCGAGGGCATTGCCATCANGGCTCAGAGACGCGGCTGTGTATTACTGCTCTCTGACTCACGGAGAGAGGAACCAGGGTAGCGGCCGGGCACGAACAGCTGCGGGCGGGGCCAGGGTGCAGTCCCGGTCGTGTCCGCCAGAGGGAGCTGCCGCTCCTCCCCTCCGCTGCCGTCTCTCTCCAACCGGCCCCGCCCGGCCCCGGGGCGGATTCCCGGAGGCAGCGGCACCGGTCCTTCCCGTGAGCCGAACAAGCGCAAACTGTTTCACATGTTGCTACGGCGTTCAGAGTCCGACATTCAGTGACAAACCGCGTCCTCCGGCTATATAAATCTTTCTGCACGAGTTCCAAATCCATCCTGTGGAGCCTGGAGCTCCAGCTCCACATGAACGGGAGTGCATGGGAAGTTCCCAGTGCCTTTAGACACTCCCCTCAGTGGCTCGATGTCAGAAATACAAGCTTGTTTCCTAGAATCAAAGAATGGTTTAGGTCTGAAGATACCTCCAAGATTATCTAGATCAAACTCCCTCCCATGGGCAGGGACACTTCTCACCAGGTTGCCCAGAGTGGCATCCAAACTGGCCAAAACAATCCCATGGCGGGGCATCCACAATTTTTCTGGGAAACCTGGTCCAGTGCCTCATCAGTCCCAGAGTGAGGAATTCCTTCTTAAGGTCTAATATAAATCTAACCTCTTTCAGTGTGATGCCATCCACCTTGTCCTATCACAGGATGCTCTGGTAAAAATCCCTCCCCAGCTTTTCTGTAGGCTTCTTTGTTTAACAGAAGCTTCAGAATTGAGGCCCAGAACTCATGGTAAATGTGCCCTGGACTCACTGACCACAGCCCCAAAAGGTGGCAACTTCCCACTTGATGAGTGAGTCAGAAACACATTGGCAGAAGTGTCCTAAGGGGTTGTGGATCTGCTTGGGAGAAGAGTAAAACCTTGGGGAAGTGGTGACTGGAGGGAATAGGAGAGATACAATAGGGCGGGGGAAGGATACCAGGAGGCCCGTGCAGTTGAAGTGGGGATGTCATCACACTCTTTGGAATGAACCCTGAGCCTGATCAATAAATGTAGCAATTGAACTGAACATGTTGGACATGTGAGAGGTCAAAGGAACAGCGAGTGGAGGGATGGCAGTGTCTCTCTAGTTTTCCTCTGTGAATAAACGATACATGCACGTTGGCATGTGTGGGCATATTTCAAGCAGATGGACCCAGTGAGTGAGAGGAAAAGCTCTATCTGAAGTGTGAGCCAGAGGTGGACAAGGCTGGCACATGGACATTAGATAGGCTGATGTGTTCCAGTTGGGGTAATGCTTGAAGGATCCAAGGAGGTGAGGAGAGCATGGGTGTATGGCTGTAAGAGGTGTGGGTGATCTCACGCACCTTTATGCTACTGAACATCAGCAACTGGCCTTGCCAGAGTGAAGGAGACCCAGGTGCTAGGTAAGCAGATCCAGGGTCCAGGCAGGACAGTGGGATTGGCAGAGGTCTGTGTTGATATTTGAGATGCACAAATGTGGGTGTGCTCGTGATTCCAGAGGGTGACAAGGAAGGTGTTGTCACTAGAGAAGGCACTTCTCTTTCTAAGAAATAGAAATGTTCTCAGATTGCTGAGGAACCCAGGGGAAGATGTGAAACCTCAGTGGGGCAAAACCCCTCTGTTCTCCAAAGAGGGCCAGCAGCGGGTGTACAGAAGAGCAGATAGGTTGAGCTGGGAAGGTGAGGAGTCAGGAAGGAGCTGAACAGCTTGTTCCCACAAGTGGGGAGTCCCACAGTCCCCCTTTGTGGAAGGGTCGAGAAGGCCATTGGTTGAGAGAGTCACTGATATTTCTTCTGGAGAAGGCAGAAACCCAGAAGAGGCAATTAAGGCACAGACCATTTATCTGCTCCTTGTGTTCCTTTCCTTCCCCCCACAGAATCACTTCCAGCACATTGGTCACAACATGCATTTTAGATACCTCATTCCTGTGGTTTTTCTGGGGCAACTGCAAGGTAAGTCCTGGTTTTCATCTACACATATTCTTCCTTCCCTCCAAGAAACGCTCACAACCCTTATCACCTCCATATGGAAAATTACTCTTTAATTACAGGTAAGCGCTGGGAAATGGCAGCTCACATTTCTAGTTTTCCACTGGTTTTTGAAAGATAATTTTACTACTGGAGAGTAGAGATTACAGTTACAACAGACCCCTTCTCCCTCCTTTATCTCCCCTACAAACCATTTTTCTCCACTTCTCTCTTCTGATCCACCAGCCATCACCATAGATCTCATTTCTCTCTGCAGATCCACATTTCCTCTATTCCAGCACAAATTCACAGATCCTGTCAATTCTGCAACTAGCACATTAAAGCTCTCAACCCTTCTTGCTCGGGAGTGTTTGCTGAGGAGTCGAGGAGTCCCACGGCGGGTAGGGGTCCGGGGGAAGAAATGGGAGTCCGCGCAGAGCCCTTGAGAGCTCTTAACCCTGGTGAAACCCCCAGAGGCGCAGTCCAAGGGCTCAGCCCCGGGGCGGAGATGGAGGCGGTGGCCGAGGGGAGGAGAGCGGACAGGGAAGGAGGTGGCGAGTTCGCAGTAGAGAGACGAGGTGGGGGGAGAGGAGTGGAGGGTGGGGGGGGAGCGACGGGACGGGACAGCGAGGTGCGGGCGGCGAAGCAGCGGAATGCGGCGGTGCCGGGGAACTGGGCTGGCGCAGCTGGCCGCCGTGCTCCTGGGTGCGCGGAGGTGCCGGGGCTGGAGGAGGCACTGGGGGCTGGACAGGACCAAGACTGCTCCACTAGATCACCTCTGCACCTACTGATCCTTCTCGTTTCCTATTGTGCTTCTGTCCTCCCNACCTCTGTGCTCAGTGAAGCCATTCCCTAACAACCTGCTTGTCCTACTTTCTTACTCCACTTCTCCATCCATCCTTCCATCCGTCGAATCTGTCACCTGCCAGCCATTCTCTTTTGCACATTCTCTTCTCCTCACCTTCACTCTGACTGTCCTTCCACACAATCCTCATGCATTCTTCTCACCAACCAACCAATCTCAAACTATCTCCATACTTTGTTTTCAAAACATAGAATCATCATCCATGAGCGTTCATCTCCCTTCCCTGCTTCATGACATTTTCTGCTGAAGCAAAAATGACTCTTCTTTTTGTCCTCGGCAGTGACTGTGGGCAGAGCCCAGGTGCAGCAGGAGTCATCGGCAGAGACCACCGAGGGCATTGCCATCAGCATCAACTGCTCACACCCCACTATACAGGTGTTTGACTACATCTACTGGTACCGTCTGCTCCCGGGCCGAGGCCCCGAATATCTCGAGTTCATTCACAAAGGGTTCAAGGCCCTGCGGGACCCGCCTGGGAGACTGTTGGTGGCAAAAGACCGTCTGTCCAGCGCCCTGTGGCTCGACAGCCCCCGGCTCAGAGACGCGGCGGTGTATTACTGCGCAGTGACTCACGGAGAGAGGAGCCAGGGTAGCGGCCGGACACGAACCGACGCGGGCGGGGCTGGGGGCAATCCCAGTCATCTCTGCCAGGGGGCGCTACCGCTCCGCCGACCGCGACCGTTTCGCCTCCACCGGCCCCGCCCGGCTCCAGGTCGGGTCCCCCGACGCAGCGGCACCGGCGCCGGCCTTGCTCTTAGGCAGAACTAGCACGGCTGTTTCACACGTTGTTACGGTGCTCGAGCTCCAATACTCAGACAGAGCCCGTCCTCCGGCTACGTGAACTCGCGGGTCTCTCTAACGTAGCTGCACGTGTTCCACGTTCGCCCTGTGCAGTCAGGAGTTCCAGCTCCACATCAGAAGGCTGCAGACTGAGAGAGTCACAGGTGTCTCTACTGGAGGAGGTAGAAACCCAGAACGAGCAACTGAGCCACAGTCCATTTCTCTTCTCCTTTGTTCCCTTTGCTTTCCCAGAAGAGTCATTTCTGGCAGATCTGTCATCTTGCGGCTGGCAGCCGGTCTTGTGACTCTCGGCGTGAACAGGCAGGCTTCAGTCACCATGGCCATTGGATATCTCATTCTTGTGACCATTGTGAAATACCCAATAGGTGAGTCCAGGCTTTTCATCAATACCTTTTCTTCCCTACAGGAAACCCTCTCCACCTTTATCACCTCCACATGGGGAATAGCTCAATAGCAGGGAAACACTGGGAAATGGCAGCTCACCTTTCTGGTTTCACACTAGTGAAATTACTCACAAGGTAATTTTACTATTGGAGAGTGGAGATTACAGTTACAACAGACCCCTTCTCCCTCCTTTATCTCCCCTACAAACCATTTTTCTCCACTTCTCTCTTCTGATCCACCAGCCATCACCATAGATCTCATTTCTCTCTGCAGATCCACATTTCCTCTATTCCAGCACAAATTCACAGATCCTGTCAATTCTGCAACCACCCCATCAAAGCTTTCAACCCTTAATGCTAATAGATGTCCCTTTCTGCCTCCTGGCTGGCACATACCAGCCAAGGCCTCCAGTTTCCTCCTCGTTGTCCACACAGCCAGGATTTCGTTTCTGTCATTTTGTTCTACATTGCATGGACTCAGGGAGTGAGAAGATCCTTGGAGACTACAGGGATGGGGAAGCAGAGTGGGTATTTTTTCTGAGGATGCCCCTGTCATTCACCCTCCTGAAGGTGTGCCCATGGAGGTCAGATATGATGTACAGTTCCATAGTTTTCTGGACAGCAGGAGCAGGGTGGATAAGTGGGGACACTGCACAGGTGTCCTCATAGTCAGCAATGTGCTGAGTCTTCCAAATCTCTGTCCAAAACCACTCTGCACTTGGCTGTCTGCAGAATTCAGACACTTCCACTCCTGGTTTCCTTCCCCTGCAGAGACAGGGACCTTCATTTTCTTCCAGGTTCATGCTGACCTTCACTTTCTTCCAGGCACCCTAGGGCAGATCACTGTCACCCAGCAAGAAGGGCAAGTCATGCTGAAGGACAGAGACACCTTCCAGACCACCTGCAACTACCAGACCTCTAGTTTTGGAAGCCTGCAATGGTACCAGAAGAGGAAAGGACAAGGCCCACAGCTGCTCTCATTTCAGGCAGTGTCAGGCTCCAAGCAGAATGGCCGTCTCACCACACTGCTGAACACCACGGGGAAATACAGCACCCTTCTTCTGGAGGAAGTTGAGGTCTCTGACAGTGCCTGGTACCTCTGTGCTGTGCAAGACACCCTGGTGCATGGAGCTTCCTTGGCCGTGCAAGAAGCCAGAGGAAGCAGGGGATCTGTTTGTGCAAGGCTGAACGTGTGGGAAAGGGGTTCTCGGGTGTCCCTTGGCAGTGTTGCTTTCCCTGCACTCCTAGAGGTCTGCATGACAAGAATCTCTGCCTCCTCCAGTCCATTCCAGCCATAAGTTTATTCAGACATGGTCTAAATATTCTTGTACCACACTAAATGAATGCACGGTCATCTTCTTATCCAAGTGTGGGAAGCCTCGCTTTCTGGTGTGGTTCAAAGAACACGCTTGTGAGCCACCACTTTTATACAATCATGGAATGATGAAATGCCTTGTGTTGGAAGGGATCTTCAGAGATCACCTAGTCCAACATTAGTGTTTTGTTCTTCTTGCCCCTCTAGTGAACAACAGTAACATGCATACTCTCTAATTGCAACAGGGTTGGTCTTGTTTAGAGATGGAGAACCCTTAAAAGTAGTTGCATCATACTATTTCCCTCTTGAACTTCAAGTATATCTCATGTAGAGTGACACCGTGCCATTCCTCCTCTTTATTGGTGAATACTGACAAATCCAAACAATTGCAGTTGGAGACTGGCTACTTTGCCCTAAATTTCAGCCCATCTCCCCTGAGCCAAACTTTACCTCACACTCCACTGCTGCTGCTTCTGTCAGCAAGGATTGTTTCACTCCCATTTATATCTTTTGTTGGGACTCAGCCCCCTCTAATTTCTTAGTCACTGCTAAATGTGCTTGTGCAGATCATGAGCCAAGTACTCTGTTACACACACCGTGAGATATGGCCCAAACTGTCACCGAATGAAAGAAATACGGAGTCTGGAATCACTGTTCCCTGACAGCCCCTGTGGCTTTCACAGGGAAAGCCAAAGAATTTTGAGTGCTTTGTGTTTTGCACCTGAAGGACCTGCCTGCACCACAGTACAATGTCAGACCGAGTGCCCAGGCACTGCCCCCAGGAAAGAAGACAGTATGGATTCAAGTCCCACATGGCCAAAGGCAGCTGTCGTCTCACAGCTGTGTTCAGAATCAACCCCCTTTCCAAGAGGAGCTGTGCGTGGTGTGTGAGGCTGCTGAGCCCATCTCCCCGCCTTGTTCATCTGCCTGGGTTCAGATCCACCTTTAGAAAGTGCAAGACAAGCGACTGCATGATTCTACCGGTGTATGTGTCTAAGTATGGAAGTTTAAACTAGATGGTGGAAGTCCTCTGTTACCAGAGTAGAGACAACGAAGACCTGCTGGAATTTGGGAAGTTCCAGTTAAGCAACAGTTTAAAAGAAACAGTGTCATTTGAAACGGATTTCCTTGAGTGTTTCTGCCATCTCTATCCCGTAAAAGCACGGGTTAACTAGATGACCTCGGTGGGACCCTGCTGACCTCCCTTCTGGCTCTTCCTTACCCTTCTCTTCTGGACTTCGGAAGGCCCATGGTCACTTTTGTCATTGCACTTGCTCTGCTTCCACTACACCTGTGGGCAGTGCGCTGCAAGCACAGAGGGGCAGCTCAAGGGAGGCTCTCGGCCTCCTTTCTGCCAGTCAAAGGAAACGCGTGGCTGCTGCCCACAGCCCCTGCACTGAGAGACATATCTGGGAAGCAGGTCCATCTCGTGGACTAGTCCATAGCTGGCGATGTGACAGCTTCTTGATGGGGAATCTTTGCTGCAGGAGGGGGAGAGTTGCACTGCTGTGGGAGAAACGGAGGCCCGCGCAGACCCCACAAGAGCTCGCATCCCAGGGAGGAGCTGGCGGTGGGTGAGGGGAGGGGAGAGAAGAGAAGGTGGCACGTTAGCAGCAGAGAGCCGGGGCTGTCAGAGGGCAGCGAGGCACAGGTGGCGAAGTGGTGGGATGCGGCGGTGCCAGGGCACATGGCTGGCGGGGCTGGTTGCTGTACTTCTGGGTGTGTGGAGATGCCATGGCTGGACAGGACCAAGACTGCTCCACGAGATCACCTCTGCACCTCCTGATCCTTCTCATTTCTTATTGTGCCTCTGTCCTCCCTTATAACACCATCACTTCTGGGCTCAGTGAAGCCATTCCCTCACAACCTGCCTGTCCTACTTTCTTACTCCACTTCTCCATCCATCCTTCCATCCGTCGAATCTGTCACCTGCCAGCCATTCTCTTTTGCTCAATCTCTTCTCCTCATCTTCATTCTGACTGTCCTTTCACACAATCCTCATGCATTCTTCTCTCCAACCAACCAGTCGCAGACAAACTGTCTCTCCATACTTCTCAAAACATAGAGTCATCATCCACGAGCGTTCATCTCCCGTCCCTGCTTCATGACATTTTCTGCTCAAAAATGACTCTTCTTTTTGTCCTCGGCAGTGACTGTGGCCAGAGCCCAGGTGCAGCAGGAGTCATCGGCAGAGACCACCGAGGGCATTGCCATCAGCATCAACTGCTCACACCCCACTATACAGATGTTTGACTACATCTACTGGTACCGTCTGCTCCCGGGCCGAGGCCCCACATTCCTCGTGAGTGGTCACAGAGGCAACAAAGTGATGCGGGACCCGCCTGGGCGACTGTTGGTGGCAAAAGACCGTCTGTCCAGCGCCCTGTGGCTCGACCGCCCCCGGCGCAGAGACGCGGCGGTGTATTACTGCTCTCTGACTCACGGAGAGAGGAACCAGGGTAGCGGCTGGGCCCGACCAGCTGCGGGCGGGGCCAGGGTGCAGTCCCGGTCGTGTCCGCCAGAGGGCGGTGCCGCTCCGCCCGCAAGGCCTGTTTCGCCCCTTCCGTGCCCCGGGTCGGATCCCCCGAGGCAGCGGCCCCGGCCCCGGCCGCTCCCGTGGGCAGAACAAGCGCGGACTGCTTCTCATGCTGTTGCGGTGTTCAGGCGCCGACGTTCAGTGAGAACCCGCCTTCTCCGGCTACATAAATGCACGGATCTTTCTAACGTTGCTGCATTCGTTCCGAATCGCTCCTGTGCAGTCAGGAGTTCCAGCTCCAACGCGGACGGATGGACGGCTGTGTTGAGGTCCTTTTCCCTTGAGGCTCTCCCCACATTGCTCGGTGCTGAGTCCAGGAGTTCCTACTTGATGAGTAAGAAACACGTTGGCTGAGGTCCCCTAAGTGGCTGCAGGTCCGAGGTCTGTGAGAGCTCGAAGGAGGCAGCCTGGAACAGACTGCAGCCTGCAGCCAGTTGGTCCCCTGGGAGCCGGTGTTGCTTGAGGAGTTGACCAGGCTGTTCAGAGCTCACGGTCAAAAGCTTCTAAGGCGAAGAATGAAGAACCAGCTTTGCTCCCAGTCCCAGATGACTTCAGAACTTGGTTTCTAGGGAGGAAATACCCGGAGGTGGACAAACGGATCAGAGCAACACTCGTCTTTGGGCAAGCATACGGTTTAGGCACATGTTTGCATGGGATCTCCCTCTTGTCCCTGTATCCATCTGCCTTCATATGCGTGCTCTAGGACAAATGCTATTGATCACTTCCTTTCCCTGGCTCTGCAGCACTTGTACAGCACTCTTGAGCAGCTACACAAGTATCTTCTGACCTGGTGACTTCATTAATGGAACTCCCCCAAAGCTCCTTCTGACTGTGGTCTGGCTGCACGAGAGGAACTTTGCAATGATGAAAACCCCCCTTTGCCCTTGCAAGCCTGAAATGCAGTAAGGATCAGAGTTTGAGGGATTTCTGAGGTCTGAGTACATTAACAACTTCCATTTCTCACCTTACAGAAATGGCTAAGCAGATGTGTTGTCACCAGCTGGCTAAAGCTGTCCAATTCCTGGACAGACTGTCCCTCATCAGCCAAAATTCTTTGGAACCAAGACAAAAAGTATTCAGAGAGGGCTCACTCACCCGTTATGGTCATGGGCAAACAACACAGACTGTACTTTGGGGAAACAAAATCAAGCTTAATTTTGAACAATAAAACCCAGTTACCTAATGCAGAGACAAGGATGCAAGTGGTCCTTAACCAACACTGCCTGGGCCCAGCTCTGCTACTTCCTTCTTCCTTTGGGGGAAATACCCCTTGCAGTCCTTCCCTGTCACAATGTGATATCCCCAACCAAAGGAGAAAGTACTCCAACTGCTGTGGAGGTCTCACATGGACTGTGGTCCTTCTACTGGCAAATTGCTTCTCTTAGATCTTCTTAAAAGTTGCAGTTTCCTTAAGGGTGAGTCCCCTGCTCTGCTGTGTTATCCTCCCCAGGCTGTGAAAGGAACTCTCTCACCTTCAATCTCCTCCGTAGTCACAGGGAATGGGTTGGTCTTGGCTGCTTGTTCTTCTGATTCCTCCAAGCAAAGCTGGGTGAGCTCATTGTTGTCTCCACTCCCAACCAAAACAGGAGTTCCTGCAAAACAAAGCCAAAAGGAAACAAAAACAATAAAGAAAAATATAAACAAAACTAAACCAAGCCTATGAAATGAGTTTGCCTTCATGTATTCACAGAGGCTTAGACTGAGCCAAGAGCCAGATCTGATCTAGAGCTGAGAGGAGTTTTCTCAAGAATTCTTACATGGGCCATGCTGACCCCATCTCCCACTACCAAAACTCAGCCTCAAACCACACGTGTGGAGTCCTAAGGGCATCTAACTCAAAAGAGGCTCCTTTCTGTTCTCTAGAAAAAACTGGCAAGGCTCTCTATCCTCTGGTGTGCTTCTAGGCTGGCATACCTTGTTCTGCTCCCACCACAGAGGAGCAGGATGTCTCAGTCTCTGAAGCTACAAAGCTGCTCCTCCAAACACCTGCTCCCCTGCTCATAGTGTTTGAGGCAGTAACCTGGTTTTGCTCAGAGCCTGACACCATCTTAGGGGATATCAAACGGTAAGCTTCAGCCTTACCTTCTACCTATGAAAGACTGTGCTGACCTCAGGACTTTCCACCTCTCTAACCTCCTTCTACAACGAGAGGGGGTGCAACACTACCATAAGAATATTCTTCTAGTCACCATTCACATCACTTGTATCAGTATTTGCATCACTGGGGAGATGTTTTTCAGAGCAAAAGCCATATTAGACTATCACAATAAACAGTTCTCTCTGCTCTGATTGTTCCATGGGGTCACTATGAAACTGATCTGGAAAGCAGATGGGAGTCTCCATCTGCCAACCCTCTACCCCTTAACAAGTTTTTTCACCTCTGGGGTGCAGAGCTGCTGCATCCCCACAGTTCACAGAGCAACACTGCAATGGGTGCCCTGTGTGCTCCCTGGGTGTGTGTGGGGGTGACCTACTGATTTATCTTCTCATTCCCTGCTGACTCTTTATCCCTTTCCTTGTGGGATCAGTTGTCATCTGTGGGCTTTCAGCAGCTGTCGGTCCTGCTGGAGCCAGGTTGCCCTCTCACAAATGTGGTTTAACCCAGCAGAACAAAACACACTCCAATGTCCTTGGCTGCTGCAGAGCAGGGTTCATGTCCTGTTTTGGGGCATTTGAAGAAAGAAAATGAAGAAGTGATAGAAGTAGAGAAGACTTCAGTTCCCAGAAGAAACAGCATCATTCCCAGAATGCGAAGGAACCCAAGGGAAAGTGTAAAATATCAGTGGGACAGAAAGCCCCAACCTTCTGTTGGCCCAGTAGTGAGTGTGCAGAAGGATCTGAGAAGGTGAGAACTCCCCTGCAAAGTGACTGGGAACGGGTCCTTACAACAGCTGGTCCCCCAGGCACCACAACTGTGGAAAAGTCGAGAAGCTCGTTGGCTGAGGGAATCAGAGGTGTGGACGCTGGAGGAGGTAGAAACTCAGAAGGAGCATTTCAAACACAGAAAGAACAGATCATTTCTCTCCTCCAATTCTTCCTTTGCTCCCCCAACATTTCCAGCAGCTCTATTATCCCACGGCTGGCAGGAGCTTTTCTCAGGGTCTCTCACTCCACAAACAGGCAGCTTGACTGCAACACGCACCTTGGATTCTTCATTTTCATCACCTTTCTGGGGCAGCTGCTGGGTGTGCCCAGGCTTTTCTTTATTCTACACTTCTTTTCCCTTATGGAAACTCTCACCATCCTTATAAGGTCCATGCAGGAAGATACCCTTAAATACTAGGAAATTTCTGGAAAATCTCTGCTCACGTTTGTAGTTCTGTGTGTATTCTCCCAAGAGCTCTTCCTTTTGGAAAGGAAAGGAGAAGAGATACCTCAGCACCATTTTCCATCTTTTCTCATTCTTCCCATCCATTCTCATTCTTTCCATCCATTTCTCACTTTTCTCTTCTGATCCACCTGCTGACTCCATAAGAGAACACAGCTCTCTTTGCTTTGCAGTGTCATGTTTCTTTCTCCCACACATTAGCACGTCCTGTTAAAACTGTTATAGGGATTTTACAGCTTTAGCTACCACTACATTAACAGAGTGCCCCAGGCTGTGTCCTTCTGGCTGGCACATTCCTGCCATGGCCTCCAGTGTTCTTATCCTTGTAAACACAGCCATGGGTCTCGCTTTCCAAGCTCAGCTTTGAATGCACTCAGGTACCTAGGAGCATTCAGAGATTACAGAGATTACAAGGAATGGGAAACTGCAATGGATTTTTTTACTGTAACTCCAGAGGCCACTCAGCCTCCTGGGAGGATGCTGCAGTCAGCCCATGTAGCTGAGGCATGACCGACTGTTCTCTGGCCTGTAGGAGTTGGAGCAGGTAGGATTAGCAAGGACAGAGCACAGGTCTCCTGAATTTCCATGCTGGGTTGAAAACTCTCATCTTCTGCATAAAACCAGTCTGCACTTGGCTGTCCCCAGAATTCAGAAACTTCCAGAGAGGCAAGGCACAGGGAGCCTTCTCCACCAGAGTTTTGCATCCACTCCTGGTTTGCTTCCCAGAGCCGCTCCCTGCAAAGACACTGACCTTCCCTTTCTTCCAGGCACCCTAGGGAAGAACACTGTCACCCAGCATGAAGAACAAGTCATGTTGAAGCAGAGAGACACCTTCCAGACAATGTGCAAATATGAGAATGCTGCTGCTTTGTTCTGGTATCAGCAGAGTAAAGGACAAGGCCACAGCTGCTCTCATTTCAGGCAGTGTCAGGCTCCAGGAGGAATGGCTGTCTCATAGCAATGCTGAACACCGTGGGGAAATACAGCACCCTTCTTCTGGAGGAAGCCGAGGTTCCTCTTTAACTTTGAGGGCAGTAACTATTCTTGTAAGTGTAAGCTCTTAAGTAGGGCAGGAGCCCTACGGTTGAGAGGACCATTGATATGATAACTGAGGCTTCAGACTCAGCTAGTTCTCAAGCAGAAGTTGGCAAGAGAAGTACATAAGAGAGTGAGGACCTGGCTGGCTTTTATCATGTACCTTTACTACCCCAGGCTAGCAGAGACAGCTCTTGTAGAGGTGATTATTTTCTGACAAGCTCAGCCTGAATATATAACAGCCCAACTAACGTTGTGGGCTGAGTATTGGCTTCCTGATCTTTTAATTTCCTGCTTTATGCGCAGCCCATTCCAAGTGAAGGTATCTTTCTTGTGACAAGATGAAAAGCCCAAGCATTTCTGTAGTAAAAGTTGTCAGTATGGGCAGAAAACTCAGCTCACATACTGGATGAGTCAAATAAATTATATCAGTCTGGGTCTCAGTTTTGGGCGTATTTACAGCTCTGTTGCTATGAAGTGACCCATCTACTGTGTTGACCCTAATCCTAACCTAACACTGCTCCCATCTACTGTGTTGACCCTAATCCTAACCTAACACTGCTCCCAGCAAAGTTTTTATGTCCTCCTCCAACTCTAGACCAGGGTTAAGATAAGGGGAGAGACACTGTGCTGCGTCCTTTCCAAGTTTCAGAAGAAAAATCGGACAACATACGTCTTAATAAAAGGTTTTATTTAATAGGATAGAATTAAAAGAGACATATAGATAGCAATCTTCAGATGCTGGGAGCTCTGGATTCATGCAGCAATGTACAGACCCAGGTGAATTCACGCAAGACACACTGCAGAGATCCCATGCAGAAAGAGCTTGTGGTCTGCTCCCATGCTGTGGTGTCTTTCACTATCCCAGTAGTGGATGGAGAGCACCAGGCCCTGCCCTTAACTCACTGCATGGGTGAGGAGCTGGACAGCAGATGGGGCTGCAGATTCCTCCAACTCGACCACTCCACAAGACAGCACTGAGCCAACCCATTGGAATCAGGGCTCCATCGCCTTATTCTAGGAATTCATAAATTTTACAATAAAAATACCTTTCTTTACTCCTTTTCACCTACCTCCCACTATCACCGAGTCCTCTTGCATGGAGAAATACTGAATAACTGCCTCCAAAATTAGAGAGGCTAAATTAAGAGAAAACTGAAGCCTTGAGAATAGGATGCTACACCTGTGTTTCTGAGGCCTGAACGTTATGAGGAGCCCTTGTGCTTTCAGAAGCCCTCCCACCAACAAAGGCACTCAAAAGCAGTTACATACTAGAGTGAGGGAGCGTTGTCCCTCACAGAGTAAATCTTACAAAGGAGAGGAAAACCCATGTGAACGTGAGGAAGGCACTGAGACTGTTCACTCTGCTGAGAAGAAAAGGAAAACGTAAATGGACCTCATTCTTGTCCTCCTCCTCGCCTCAGAGGCATGATGGTGTGACTCATGCTCTGGCACAGTCTGCAGGATGCAGTAATTTCATTGCACTACCCTGTTTCATAGTGTGATGAGAGCCTTCGAGGGACAGGGATTCTGCAGCCAGGCAAAATGATCTTCACCTTGGCAGTGCTGGCATTTAACCTGCTGATGCAGTCAGGTGGGTGTATTCATGGACTTCCTGTTGTCTCCCACAATTTTTAGTAGGCTATGTGCAAATCTGTGCTGACAAGATTATCGGGTCAGGGAGAAATGCAGAGGGTTGATGGAAGTAGATATATGACCTTTCCTTTGGAAAGACAGAAAAATTTTGGGGCAAACATGCTTTAAACACAGAGGAAATGAGAGAAGGACACTTGCTACCCGGACGTGTTTCTGCCTGTGTCACAGGTCTCGTGGGAGGTGACCCCCAGAACAAGTTCATCTCTGAGATGTCAGCCACAGTCGGACAACGACTGGTTCTGCCCTGTCAGTACACCACTGAGGACAGTATCAACAGTTTGAACTTCTTCTGGTATTATCAGTCCCCAGGGAAAACCCTGACATTTCTCCTGCATGCATTTAAAACTTCAGGGAATACCAGGCTCCGCAATAGCAAGTTCTCTGCAGTCTATGAAAACAAAACTGCTCCCTTAGAAATAGCAACTGTCTCTTTCCAGGACTCTGCAATTTACTACTGTGCTGTGGATCACCACAGTAAGCTAAGCCCCACTTCCACTTGTGCAAATTCTGCGTTGCTAAGAACAACATAGAAAGGGTGAGGTTCTGCATCTTACAACCCTGTCAGTGCTTTCATCCATGAAGCGATCCTTCATTATATCATCTTTTCCAACATCTCCCATCCCAACTCCATCCTACTTTTCTCAAAGACCCTATCTGTGCACAGGTATTCAGATCAGGGACATAGAAATGCAAGACCGTGTGACTGTTTGCAGAGGAGCTGAGAACTTAGCTTCACTATTTTCCTCACACAGCAACCATCACCCATCAAGGAAATTATCAATACCCCTGGACATAACCTCCAGTTGCAGCATCAGTCCTTACCTGCTTTTGGTTCCTTTGGGATCAGACACTGCAGAACTCGGTACTGCTGGTGTCCCACCATCCTGGCTACACCCTTAACCCAGCTGTGAGCAAAGCTGGGGGATCTGTATCTCTGGTTTACTTCTGGCCAGCCTTAGCCCTTGACAAAGGTACCTGATGGACCACAGGCCCTCATCTTTCTCTTCTTTGCAGAGCGGCCAACAAGCAGGAAAGCAGCCTCACCACCTCACCACTGGGCAGGGCATCCTTCACTATGCAGAAATTTTAAGATCCTCCCACAGCCCAGTCAGCATAAAGACAACTTCTTTGGAAAATACTATACAGATAAAAGCTAAACAGAGTGCAGTGAAACTAAGAAACACCTGTGTGACCAATAGCTTTCCAGTCCATGAGAGAAAAGGTTCTACATATTGTTAAAAAATACTCACTGCCTTTCCCTGAGATCTTAAGATAATGATGGCTAATAACTGCAAAGATGGAGATGATGAAGATTCTGGTGCCAAATAACTCAAGAGGATCTCGGGCTGCCCAATCTTTATGGGGGTATGATTGACTCAGTCATATTTTCATATCAAACTTGCACTGACAGTTATTGCCCAAGTTAGCTATTGGCTGTTGTATTGTGATCTGTTCTGCATTGGGTGGGACCAAATAATCACAAGCAAGGGCATAATTATTGTATCGTTATCTCAACAGCAGATTACAAGACATAAATACCATGTTGATGGAGGAGGCGGTGTGTTAAACACATCACCAGAAACAATACAAGGCTTGCTAGACTGAAGAAAGGAGTTTGGAGCAAGGCGACAGGAGTGGTGGTATCACTTCTGCACTGTGAGTCTCACTCCTGCGGGCATGGGAGGGGAATTAAGCCTCGGCCGGCTGGGAATGCGGATCGCGGGGGGGGGTCCTACTGGAGACTCTTAAGTGGGGAAAAATAGGACTCGCTATTGGAGGTGGGACTGGGGCTGGTGCTAGGGTTGAGCCTTAGGCTGGGAATGTCCCCAGAGGCGCCGATGGGGCTGGGTCGGATGTGCTGGGGGGGGACAGAGGCGTGGGCACTGCCCCGAGCAGAAGCCGAGCCGTCGAGGCGGGCAGGAGCGGGACCGAAGGCGGTTCCGTGGGGCTCCTGGGCGGCTCTAACGGTCGCGGCCGGCCCCGACGCGGTGCCAGGGCAGAGCGGTGCCCGGTCTGGGGCCGTAGCTGCTGGCACTGGCCTTGGCCTTAGCATTTTGGTCGGCAGGTGAGAGGTGGGCGAGAAGGGCAGCGATCCCGGAGCTGGTCGAGGAGGCGGAGGAAAGCAAAGGGTGAGGGCGGCTTTCGCTGCCTGTTCCTAGGAACCGAGGCTGCTGGTACCTGTTGGAGAGAGCAGCTGGAGAGAGCAGACGGGGCGCTGCCTCAATGTGGGTGCTCGTCCGGGAGAGAGGACGGAGGCAGCTGTGGCGGTGCCGGGATAGAGGGAAAAGGGACATCAGGGGAACGTCCTGGAGCCTTATCTGTCCCTGCCCGGCTGTCCAAGCTCTCCACCTGCAGGGCTGTGGGCACAACGGAGGTGGCTGGAGGTGTGCGAGAACACGGGGACTCCGTGCTTTCCTGCTGCCATGCAGATGGCTTTGACTTCATGGATAATGGAATTTGGTGGTACATCAGACATCCGATGACAGACTTCTGTGGTGGTCCTACTTAAACTTATCTGGAACAATAAAGATGTGTGAGGCAGCAGTGGAAGGTTGAGCCAATGTGTTTTGGGATGATTCCCAGTTTCAGTCATCTCTGTCCCTGTGGGCTCTGCAGCCCCTGGACTCTGCCCAATATTTCTGTACCTTTCACAGAGACAAAAAGTCTAGCTGAGCCTGAAAACAAACCTGCTGGGGCCCAGCCTGGGGTGCAAAACATGTACGTGAGTCTTGCCAGAGCCTCAGACAGGGCTCATCTCACTGCTGTTCCCAAGGATTCAGATAACATCACTGTGCACTGCTGGTGCTCTTGGCCTTTACCTTACACAGATGAATCCAAATGCTATTAGGCTTGTAACTCACTCATAAAAATTTAATCCTTAAAAAAACTTGCCCCTACAAAATTACCTCTTCCTCCCATGCTCACATTCACATGTTTATTCCTGAATTCTCTACCTCTTCTCCCTCCTTCAAAAGGCACAGAGGCAATGAGAAATGTGGGTGGAGGGCACCATCATCTCACCAATACAAAACAGTGAGACGTACAAGCAGTTCCTTCATGCACATCCCTGCTCTCTTTTCCCAGACCAAGTTCAGTACCTCCTTTCCCACCACTGGTGCAGTGATGGCATCAGGTAATGACACTGGTGCCAGTTTCTGAACTCCCTCCTTCTCTGGGGAAAAACTCCTCACAGTCCTCTCCTGTGACAGCACAGCACCTCTCTCTGATGTGCAGAAATAAACCCTGAACTCACAAAGAGTTAGAAGCAGGAGTGTTTATTGCAGTGCTGAGCAATGCAGGGGATGACCCTCCTTAACGTGTGCACCAAAGGTCCACAGCCCACCAGGAACTTTTCCGACAAGCATGGTACAAACTATGTACAGGACAGGAGTGCAAGGACAAGCAACAACCTCCCACTTGGGCTTGAATCATCTCTGGGTTTGAATCATCTCTGTCCCTCCGGGCCCTGCAGACCTTGGACTCTGCCTGCTACTTCTGCACTGAAGCATGGTGGCAGGAAATCTAGATGACTTTAAGCACAGACCTGCTGGGGGTCAGCCCACTTCAGAGACAGGAGGGCTGCAGTCAGGTCTGCCTGTAGAGTTTTTTTCTCTCCAAGTGGAACAACCCAAATTTCCTCAGCTTGTCCTCATTACAGAAATATTCCTGTCCTCTGATTATCTGCATGGCCTTTCCCTGGACCTGCTTCCACAGCTCCATGTCCCTCTTGTGTTATGTGTTCTAGAAATGGAAACAGTACTCCAGGTGGAGTCCCAGAGAGCAGAATCAGCTCCCTTAACCTTCTGCAAACACTTTTTTGGGTTGCAACCCGGGATGTGGTTGGTCTTCTGGGCTGCACTCACACATTGCTGCCTCATGTTGAGTTTTCATCAGCCAGCATCCCTAAGACCTTCTCTGCAGGGCTGCTTTCAAGCCATATGCCTCCCAAACTGTATTTGTGCTTGCAATTGCCCCAGCTCAGGTGCAGGACCTTGCACTTGGAATTGCTGAACTTCTGGAGACTAACCTGGCCTCACTTCTCTAGCATCTGAAGTGTGAAGGCCCCTCTTGATGGCATCCCTTCCTTCCTGCATGCTTACTGCACCACACAGCTTGGTGTCATTCATAAACTTACTAAGGATGCACTCAATTCCACTGTCCATGACCATGCCGGACCCACAGAGAGGTGAGACTGACTGACCTGCAGTTGCCCAGCTCTTAATTTTGTCCCTTTTTAAAAGTGAGTGTTATGTCTCCCCTCTTCCAGACAGCAGGATCTTCACCAGACCAACACAGCCTTTCAAATATGATGGAGATTGACTCTATAGCTTTACTTCCTCAGGATCCATGGATGGATCTTGTTGGGTCCCATGTGCACCATTAAGTTCTTTGGACAGTCTTGAATCTGACCTTCACTTACAATGGACAGAGTTTTCTTCTCCTAGCCCCTGCCTCTACCTTCTATAACTTGGGTGGTCTGTCTAGAGCAGTGAAGACCAAATCTCATATTTCCTAATGGAGAGGACCCTCACCTTCCGTATCTTCCCTGTCATCATTGCTATCTTTGATGTCTATGGCCTGGTTTGATTATTTCTGGGCATTAGCTTTCATCACCTGATCCCTGGCTGCTCAGAAAACTTCTTTTTATTTCTTCCAGTCTACCTGTCCTTGCTTTCACTCTCTGCAGACCTTCCTTTTGTGTTCAAGCATGTCCAGGAGCTCTTTCTTCATCCCTGAGGGACTGCATGACGACCAGGCTTGTGAACGTGCAGCCACTACTATCTGCCTATAGAGGGCCTCATCCCATTGCTGCTCCTGGACTGCGGGCCTGAATTAGAACCCCCACTACCAAGTCATCTTCCCCTTCCTTCCCCTTACTCGTAAACCATAAGTTCTCCCGTCAGCTCCTTATTCGTCCCTAGGCCAAGCTCCATGGATTCCAGATGCTCTCTGACACAGCAAGCCACCTCCCCTCATCTCCCCCCCTGCCTTTCCTAGAGCTGGCACTATCTATTCCATGGGTCACAACAGTTACAACATCTTTCTCACCACATCATGGTGCTCTGTGCGTGTGCGCGCATGTCTGTGAGTTCTCTCGTTCGTTCCTCATGCATAGAATCATACAATGGTTTAGGTTGGAAGGGACCTCGGAGATCATCTGCTTCCAACCACCTCCAGAACTCTGTTGCCCAGAGTCCCATCTAACCTGGCCAACCCCTCACTTCCAGGGAGGGGTGGTCCCTTGCAGGAAGGGGCCGGGTCCGGTGTGCTGGCGTGGGAGCTGCGCCGTGGAAGGCAGACAATGCTGTTAGGAGAAGCCTGGCCGTGGGGCGGGCAGGAGCGGGAGCGAAGGCAGCTCCAGCCGCCGCGACAAGCCCCGACGCGGCAGGGCAGGATGGCTCCCGGTCTGAAGCCGTGCCTACTGGCCATGGCGTTGGCCTGCTGGCCGGCAGGTGAGATGCAAGCTGAGCTGGTCGAGGAGACGGAGAAAGCAGAGGCTTTCACTGTCAGAAACCGAGGTGGTTGATGCCCGTCGAGAAAAGTAGTCGAGGCGCAACTCGTAGTTAGGGGCTCGTGGGAGAGAGAGTGGGGAG
>VZRI01011508.1:0-30689 GCA_013397515.1 Upupa epops
TAAGACCCTTTCCCTAAACCATTGCACCCATCAAGTAAACAAATTATAAACAAAAAATATAGCCCAGGAAAATAATGGTGATTTTATTGAAGTTTGTTCATCATTGCAACTGTATGCTGCATTCTTCAGTTAATTATGCTGTGTTCATTTTGAGAGAGTTGGGAGTCAGTGTATGTGCATGTAAATAGAGTACCCCATGTAAGAAAAAAATAAATGATAATGGAAATAGCATGTCATGATGGGTTTTGGATGTTTGTTTGGCATGTGTAAGATGAAATAGCCAGAGCTGGAAATAATAAATTAAACAGGACAACATTATTACTATTAAGTAACAGGGTATTTAGTTGAAAAATTATAGATTACATGAAACAGAGAGAGGCCTGGAGCATGGATTCCAGCTGGTTTATAAACAGGAAATTGATATAATTTTGTTAACATACAGTAGTACAAGAAGAGTGAGTGAAAGATTTTTAAAATTAATTGTATTAAAGTTTTTAACTCATAATTGAATGGAGTATCATACAATGAAGTGTCATTGAAATGGGTGCAGACAGAAAAAACCCAAACATATATGAGATAGTTCTGAAATATATCCTCTAATTTCAAGTAAGACATTTAAAGCAGATACTTAGTTGATTTTTCAGGATAAGTTTTTATCAGTTAATTTTGATTCAATCAGTTCAATGTGTGAATAGTCATCTGGACAAGTAATTTAAAATTCTCTATAATTTAGCTGTTTGTCTTTTTTTTTTTGACACATTAGTACATTAGTTTTTTCTAT
The DNA here is from genome assembly GCA_013397515.1 of Upupa epops. NCBI lineage: Eukaryota > Metazoa > Chordata > Aves > Bucerotiformes > Upupidae > Upupa > Upupa epops. The sequence continues at coordinate 782 of VZRI01011508.1, forward strand.
TTCAGACTGACTTGTAGCTTCTTCCAGTTTCCTTTATTTAATGAATCACTTTGTTTATTGCTAATGTCAAGTAAAGAATCCAAAACTTGAGAAGAAAAAATTGCTATTAATATTACTTTCACATTAATAGAATGAATATGAGATTCTTCAAAGATCATTCCCGTTCCATGTAATACAGGTGTGCCTGATACTCAGCAAAAAAACCAAAAATATGTTGGTCTTTCAGACTTTTCAGTCTTTTCGTATAAAATTGGAATGAGGTTGACAGAAGTGCAAGTCATGATGCATCACTCATTAACTTCCAAGAGGAACCAGTTCAATTTCATGCTTGCCTGGTTATACAGGCTTAAATAGTTTTTAAAAGAAGTGTTCAAAGTTCTAGGTAAAACGACTCTGTAGACAAACTAGAAAGCTTAACTGTTTATTTTGTACATTTTCTGTACATTTTTTTTCCCAGTTTAATAAAATATTTTTATAGTATTTTATTAAAAATGCTGGTTTCAGTTATCTTTTCTTCCTTTAGAAGTTATTTGCAAATTTGTTTCAGAATTATTTAGTGTATTGAAATACACTTTTAAAGTAGAAATTAATACTGTTAACAGAATGGCTATAGCTTTTCTTAAGTATGAGAACATATCTTCCCAAGTCATAAACACCTCAAATTTATTTTCAAACATAGCTCAAGCTGTTCATCCTATGTCTACGCTCAGAAAACGTACAGTAACTCATTTCAGTAAAAGCACTTCTTAAATCACATGACACACAAGTCTAATTCTGTAGATTTTCTTCTCACTTACTTTTTAATTAAATTATTGAAGGGGGAAGAAAACTATAGAGGATCTAAGTGCAGAATATTTCAATCAAAGCATCACAGTATCACAGTAATGATAAGATTGGAAAAGACCTTAAATATCATCCAGTCCAACGTAAATCCAAATAAACCAAGTAAACCTAATATCTAACGTGTAGATCATGTGATTCAGCACTTCATCCAGACTAACCTTGAATATCTGAAGGGACAGAGACTAGGCCACCTCCGTGGGCATCTTGTTCCAAAACTGGATCACTCTTTCAGTGAAAAACCTTTTCCTAATGTTAAGTCTAAACCTCCCCCAATGGAGCTTAAAACTATGACCCCTTGTCCTGTCTCCAGTGTCCAGGGAGAAAAGACCGATCCCCACCTGACTGCAACCACCTTTTAGATAGTTGTACACAAAGAAAAGGTCACCCCTCCTCTTTTCCAGGCTAAACAAACCCAGTTCCATCAGCCTCTCCTCATAGGGCTTACCTTCCAAGCCCTTTACCATTGTAGTTGCCCTTCTCTGGATTCGTTCCAGCACCTCAACATCTTTCTTAAACTGAGGGGCTCAGAACTGAACACACAGAGAGATTAACAGCAAAACTATCCATTCAAGAAACTGCTGGCATCTGGAATGATCAATACAGACCTGAAATGCCAGAGAGGTGGAGCAGAACATGCTGGATAGTGCATTTCTTCCTCTCATCTCAGCTGCACCTGATTGCACCACTAGTGGAGACCATGGAGAAAGGCAGAAATGGCAGACCTGTGTGATGCAAGGGATTGAAATAAAGAGTTTAGACAATATAGTAGATGAAGTAAGCCTTAGTGTAGTTAAGGTAAAGTGATGTTATTGTGTGGAAATTAGGCAATTTGTAATATCAAAGACATGAGACATTTTGAAAAATATATAACAGGAACTTTATTGTGATGAGGATCAATCTTGCATGTAAAAACAGGCTTCAGACAATTTTGTGGTTACTGATTCAAAATGACTCAATCTTCTTGCCAAAAGTACTGAGGAAGACTACTGCCTTTCCCCCAAACACACTAGCCCATGACCACCAGGTGTTACTGCACAAGTTAAAGGAGACCTACATTAATGAGTTCCTAGAACTGATTCTAATAACTCATATCTTGGAAGCTTAATGAATATGTATGATTATGTTTTTCTTTACATGTGAGAACATCCAATATAATCACAACAAACTCGCTCTCCATTGTGCACAGTAGGTGGAGTGATCCCCCATGTTGCCCAGCACTGCAATAAACATACCTGCTTCTAAACCTTTCTGAGTTGAGGACTTATTTCCACATGTCATGTGCACTATCAAGAGAAGACACTACAAATGAGGTCCTCAACTGTCCACTTCAGTGGAGCATGTGCAGTTGTGTTCTGTGCAAGCACTGCCTATGGGCCAGCCCCTCATAAATCTTCATGTTAATTGGACTGCCCCCCTTTGCTCTTCATGCTAACTAATATTTTCTCTGGGTAGCAGTATGGGACAGCAATATGGGAGAAATTTTGCCGGCTGAAATATCAATAAGACACAATGGACCTGTGAGACATTGCTCCCTAGTGGTGACTACCTTATCTGCTCTTAATCTTCTGAGCCCTGTAATTTAGTAATCTTGATAGCAGTCCACTAAACACTCCTCACATATATATAGCATCATATGATTTACTACAGTATCTGTTGCCAAAATGAGGTTAACTTTCAGAGACATTGCTTTGAATTCAGTGACTTACTGTTGCAAAAATGGTGAGCTGCAATGCAGTTCAGAGAATGTCTTCCTGCAGAAGAACTGGCAGAGAAAAATGCTGTAAAAGCAGGGTCAGGAGTGAACCAGACAGAATTCTTCAGAATATGATGCAGCTTGAAAGAGAAAAGAAACATAACTTTTACAGCACTGAGCAAGAGTAACTCTACAGGACAGTAAACACAAGAAAGACTAGTACCTAGGAAATTCTATCTGTAATCTGTAATCCCTGTGTATACTGGAAAAGTCAAGACAGAAAGGTGAAAACTCAGTTAAGTTACAAGCACAAACAGTTCTGACATTATTCAGCCAAGTTTAACTGTCAGGATGTTCCCAGGCATGCTTTTCTCATGAGCCATCTGCTCTTCCACTCCAGAGGACAATGTGGACAAAAGATAGATCCAGTTTGGCAATACATATGTTTTTTTCAGATATAGAGCGTGAGAAAAATTAAATTTATCAATGTTGGCACTAAATTTGCTCTGCTATTCATTGCAGGACTCGTAAGCTTATCTGATTCATTTTATTTACTAACATAGACAAATCCTAAGGGACTAAAATGGAAGAAAACCCATGAGGAGTAAAACAAAGAGAATTTATGAGGTTCTGTGAGACTTGAAAAATTTCCTGGATCAGGGAAGAACTAGAGAAGTTCTTAAATGATATCTTGGAACAAAACTGATATAAAAATTCCTTGAGAAAAAGGTCTGGAATTGAGAAAGGAAGATTTATTTATAAAGATATGATGAACTGGATTCCCATAGAACAAAATATTCTTCTGTACTGTGAATATAAGAACACACTGAAAGTCAAAAAGGACAGCCGGAATACTTTACATGACAGAGAAATGTGGCAGAGAAATTATTTGGCGAGTCAGGGTCTCTTTCAAAGTTTGGTGAAGTGAAACTTCCATATACTTCAGAAGGTCTTAATTCAAACAAGCTTAAATCAAGTTTCACACTGACCAAGAACTTCAATTTGCAAACTAAATAAGGTTTATTATCTATATTACAATCTTCATTCTGCTTCTGATTTACAGGTGACTTGTTATAGGAAGAATAATATTTTGAGGAATAATTTGATCTAGTGATACAATTCTGCATTTCATTTGGGGACTTATTGTGGAAAGAAAAGTTAACTATTGTGGGAAGAGGAATGTATACTCAAGAGTTTACATATGTAAAAAAATTTGGAATAGCATATGTTATATATATTAACAAAATTATTCTTACCTCCTGGATGCAATGGTAGTACATATGAGCTATGTTTAATTTGTGAGAAATTGAATTTGGTTCATTCTCTAAGCTTCTCAGACAGAACAGTTATGTAGCTCACACTTCTCACATTTTAGATTTTGTTTCAATAACATGCTAAAAGAAGTTTAATGTTATGATGCACACAGCTGTTATCTTAAGCTACATTCATATTCCATTTCCATATCTGACTTGGGCACTTACTGGTATTCTGCTAAAAGTCTCCTCAGGAATGTTTGCACATTATTCAGACATGCATAAATAATATATACATTAATGGTCTGTATTTTCAAATAAATGTAGCTCAGAGCAAACAGTTTGGTTGGTTTGGTTTGTTTTTCTTTCAAAGTATCTTATTGACTTCTGTTCATCAGAACAAGATTGAACAATCCTAATACTGGCAAGAAATAAGCCACTGGGTAGAGAATTGTTTTCCTGTAACAGGACATAAACACTTTGGGTTAGATAGGATTATTCTGTTTGTTATAGTTGTTCCTTCCCAACATAAAAATTTGGAAGTATTGTAGTAGATTTTAAAGTAACTATGATTTTTTTCTGAAGAAGACAATACCATGATCTTGTTAAACTGATAAGGAACGAAGTGTAACATGACCAAATGATTGTTCTCTGCAGTAAATAAATCCATTAGATTCTATCTGCCACACTCTTAAGAAGAATAATTCAAAGCCCATATCCTTCTTCCTCTAAATTCCGTCAAAGAAATAAGTACAATTTTATATTATGTTTAAAGGTTCAACATCTGTTTTGTCTGAGACTAAAGTAGATGCCCATCTAGACAGATAGTCTATATAGAGAGTTTTCCTACTAGTAATTCCTGTCTTAGTTTGCAAAGAATCTCATTAGAAGTTCTCTGAAAACTACTCTCATCTAGATCTATTTCTTGTACATAGCCTGTGGGTTTCGAAGCCTGCTGCAGGGTAGTCCTTTTTTTCTCTATAGTTAACTGAAACCTATGCATATTTTCATAGTTTTCATTGCATATTTGACAAGTACAATAGATGGTAAAATTTCCATACTTTTTTTCACTGTTCACTCTTGTATTATTATACAAAATAGGAATAAAGATGGGAATTAACTCTGTAGTATAAAACAAAGTAATTTTATTGAATTTTCCACCCACATTGTCCTAGACAACTACTATGGGATACATTGCTAGTTCTGAAAACATTACGTATATGGTGCTTTTCAGAATACCAGTTTTTTCATTAAAAGGATTTGTAGTTGATTTTCCATTTTCTGTCTGTCCTATGAGACAGAAGAGTATAGGAGTAAAACATTGAAATGGGAATTAGAAATTTTGATTCTTACCTATGCTAATAAGAATATTGTGACATTAAGCATTTCACTTCACCTTTGTTGCCTTTAAGTATTAAGTAGAAATTTCTGTATTTTTCTCACAAAAAATTGCTTAAATATTGAATAATAAATAGTTATGTGATATTGGTTACATATAGATTTTAAATGCAATTTAAATTTAAAAAAATCTTTAAAGCACTGAAACAATGCTTTTAGACTTTTGCCACTGTAATTTGATGTATAAAAACTGGAAACACTGAAATGATTATGTAGAAATGTAAGTGTATCTTGTGGAAGGAAAAATTTAGATTTAGCTAATTCTAATGCAGTTCTGGTTAATATGACATAATATGCCATTATAAAATGAAAACAGATGATACTTATCTATTTGGTAACATAAACTTTTTCTACAACATTACATAGCATAGAATTGCCTGGGAATATTTTAATTGCCATAAGTATAAAGTTAATTTTAGAGAGAGATGCATTAATTTGAATATATATTTGGATAGAAGACAAGAATCTTTGAAGGAAGATACTTGGTATTTCTTAAAAATAATGCTGAAACTTTCCTCCCCTACTCACTACTTAGGTACATGATGTAGCAGCGGGCTTAGTACTTAGTACCTTGTTGTACCTCATCACATTTCTCTCTGCCCATCTCTCCAGCCTGTCCAGGTCTCATTGAATGGCAGAACAGTCTGCTGGGGGTGTTGCCAACACCCTCCAGATTTGTGTGCATCTCAATCCTTCATCCAAGTCTTTAATGAATAGATTGAAGAGGACTGGTCCCAGTACCAATCCTTGGGAGTCTCAAGGGTGATAAAATTCAGCTTAAGTTCTTACACGTTTCTGCAGACTTCTGAGTGAAGGTGTTAAGGCAATTAGTTTGCCTTCATTTTCCATGAAGTGGGAGTAATTTGCACAAAAAGCCAAAGATGACATAGATGAGATAAAACTAAATGCTTCAGTGATTAACGTTTAGGAACCTGAGTCCCAGTCACTAATGCCATGGACCTGCTTTTAATCAGTCAGTCTACATTATCTTCTCTCCTTAAATAAATTTTTGAGAAGAAAGTTTATCAAAAAGACACTTCGTAAGGAGGCTTAAACTACCTAAATATTCTTTTGCAATTACCTCCTGTGCAGTTTTCAGGTTTTTATGCCTGTAGATTTGTGTATCCTATTATTAAAAACCAAATAAATCACCTACATGGAAAGTCTATGTAGTGCTTAAAATTTTTCATTCACTCCTCCCTTAGTGTCATCTGCCTAACGTAAAAATCATATTTCCATTTGTCAAAACCAAGTGATATAGGAAATTTAGAGAGACAGCAAAACAGGAGGAATTAATGAGTATGTCAGTATAAGGAACATATGTGAAACAGCAACGAAGCTATTTTGTGTTCATACTTTTTCCAGATTTTGTATTGGTATAATCTTTGTTTTGTAACTAAAAGCTTCCCAAGTTTCCCCATCCCTGACTACCACCTTTTATTTGTTTTTTTGACAGTAGAGAAAGGTAGATTCACAGAGTGAATTTTAACATTATATTAAAGCCTTCCAATTTCTCGGTGAAACATTTGCAATCAGATGACAAATATTTAATTATGATAAAACCAGGGGCATTCAAAAAAGCTGATAGTAAAATTGATCTGTTACTCTCATAATTTGGAGTATTCATATTAGTGAAGACTTTGCTTTTTCTTAGCAAATACATGTCTGGTTTGGTACCTTGCATCACTTTTTAGAAGTCAGAACTAACTACAATAATGTGACAATAAAAATACTACTCAAAAAATGCAAATAATACTAGCCTCACATTTAGTTACATATTTATTATTGTCTACCTAAATGGTAGGATCTTGTGGTGGTTTAAAATTTTAGTGTTTGTCCTGAAAACTGTAAGCAGAAATTAAAAGCTTAATTTATGTGTCTCTATAAATTGGGAGGCTTTGCAATGGCAGAAAGGGTTTGGAGTTTCCAAAGGGGAAGGACTGTGGAGGGAGTTCACTTCCTTTTCACTTTCTTCAACTCCATCTTCTTCACTTCTCATCTGTGTTCATAGGAGAGACACATAATATTGAGTTAATTGGAGCAGACATTGAATAGAGAAACATCATCATTCCTCAGGGATCAGTGGAAAGAAAGGTTTGTCTGGATTCCATGGTTTGCTGAAATGCACAGCATTTCATGGCTGTTCATGGCTGTAGGAATTGACATTTTGGAAAAGGAGCACTGGCATGGAAGCAGATGGAACAGATAACTGGACTGTAAAATGCTGATGCTGAGGGATGTGAGTATGAACTTGATGGTCAACTCATTTCCACAGAAGCAGGGACAGCTGAAAATCTCTCCCTTTTGAAGGTTTGGACAGTATAGTTTTGACTCAGTTATGTCAGAACAAAGTAATTAATCTTCCTATGCCTTTGTGTATATGTCTTTTTATGTGGCATTTGTATGTTTTTTTTATATGGCATGAATTAAATGTCTTGTTGCTTTTTTTATCAAAAATTGTGTTAACTTGTTAACAAAGTTAACAAGTTGTTTGCAATCCATAAGTGACTTTTTTTCAAACCCTCTCTGCATAGCTTTAATTTTGTGTCAGGGTTTTAAGACTTTGACAGATTACCAGGAAAATTGTAATATGTTCCACAGTACTCTAAGGTTGAAACTCAAATTTCTCTGTAATGACTTCAATGACAGGGTCATGGATTTGAAACCCACAGTGGGAGCCAATTGTCATGGGCTGAAAGGGCCTTGATTGGTCCTTTCGGTTGGTGCCTGCATTCTTAAGCACTCCAACCAGCTCTCGAGTAGAATTTACCAGGCAACTTTGGGGGAAAAGGAAAGATTTTATTGGAGCTACACCCAAGAGAAAGAAAGGTAAAACCCCAAACAAATAAACAAACAAACAGAAACAGCATCAGAGCACCATTATACACATTCTGAGAAGATATGACAGAATGGTCATTTTGGCTTCAGATGGAAGCCCCTGGGGGAAGGACCATATAATGCAACAAACATGTGATTGATACCACCCATGGGACAGAGGCTCCCTCTTGGAAGTCTGCTGAAAGCGGTGGCAGTCCACAGTCTCTTTTTCTTCTTGCTTTCGGTGAGGTCTTCAGGGCATGAAGCAGACAGGCCAGGCCAGACAAGAATAGCCTTCAGACAACAGCAGGCACTTGTGTGCAACAGTGTACGCTTTACCCCAGTCTCTCAGCAATTTGTCAAAAGTTTAAGAATTGCAAGTCCTTTTGGCTTCTTTGGCACACACAATTCAGCCAAGTAATGAAGGAAAACATCAAATGCCCCTTGAGCTTCTTTTCTCCTGCTTACTCAAGCATTTTCCAGTTTTGCAGTCACAGCTGTGATATAGTTACTCTGCCCTGTGGCTAGAACAAAGCCAAGGTGGCATCAAGCACATGGCTAGGGTGATGCCTGTGGCCAGGACTGCAGCAGTGGTAACCTTGGCAGCGGCAGCCCTTTCTCCATGGCTCGGAGGCTGTCTTCCACATAGCTACAGGAGGTGTTGGGGGAGGGAGGGCAGGAGGCTGTAGCTTACAGGTTCTGACATCTTCAGGAAAAACAATCAGCTTGTGGGTTGCAGGCTGATGCCACCAAGGCCAGGGAAGAGGCACCACTTTGGTCAGCTTGACATAATGAATTCATGTCCCTGGCCTGCTCCAGTGGTGCAAACTGCTGGTGTGCACTGGTGATGGCAACTCTCTTATCTGTTCCAGTCTGTGTGGCCTGGGAGTGGGATGCAATGTGCATGCTACACATGGCAGTGCGAATGGGTGATGGGCAGCAGCTGTGTTCCCTACCTGAACTGCTGGTGCTGCTTGGCTAGAAAATAGAGTGTCCCACACGTTCCTCCTCAGCCAAACAGGGGGCTTCCCCCACTCACAGTTGCAACCCTGCCCTCACAACAGGAGGCTGGAACTGCAGCCACAAGGTGGTGGGACACCAACAAAACTGTTCTCAAGTTCTCAAAACACCAGAAACTCATGGCTTCAAACCATGGCAGTAATTGTAGTAATCAGTAAAATGTTCTGCATTTCAAATACCATCTTTTTTCTTTTGAATTATTGCTTTTCTTAATTATTGTATTCGTTAAAATAAAGATTTCTTTTTTAAATGTCACAATTAATCTATTACTTTAATAGCAATAGCTTTACAACAGATTACTTTTGACAAAATGCATTTTCCTCACAGAGATTTTGGAGCACCCAAATACCAACATCTATCACAAATGTGTTTGTTAGCCTAGAGCAGCTTAGTAAGTACTATGTGATATTCTTAGCCTTGGCTTCCAGTTACTCCTTTCTATTTTTTGCTCAATTGACAGAAATTGTTCAACTATGATAGGCCAAATTCTGACTTCATACTAATGGTGGAAAATTTACTTGTGAAGTTGTCATAGCCATTCCTCCTTTGCAAGGATTTTGCACCTTCTTCTGAGAGACAGGGAAAGTTCACAAACTAGTTCCTGACAACCTGACTCTAATATTACATAAAACTAATTTGCCATGCCAGGTGATTCTAGTGGAAAGATTACAACGTACTAGTGAAATTATGTTTTTTTATAACAGTATGGAAGGGTAAGATGACAAAATTGCTGATGTCACAGTTTCTTCTTTCAGAAGAAAAGGCAAAATAGGAAAGTAAACTTACAACACTGTGCATGTTTCTCTGTGCATGGTTTACAGATAAATAAATTGTGTCATTCATTGTGAAACTGCATCTGGTTCTTGGTACAGAACTTAAATATGTAAGGGCACATAAAGTTGGTATTCATAGTTCTCTAGAAAGGTGTCATGGTGTCATGTCTTAGATAATTTTGCCAATTTGTCTCGCCATTATTATATTTGAAATGTATGTATACAATGCTAATTTTATACCTTATACCTTATATACCTTTTATACCTTATTTTATACCTTTTATACCTAAGGTATAAAAGAAATCCAGAATTTATCAAATTGTGCATCAACCTGATCAGTTTGAATAATGAAATTTGGGGTGTGGAAGGGAATCTAGGAAATTCTGAACTAGTTTGTTTTCTGCCATTGCTTAAATTCTTAAAATTCTTTACATTTATTTAACCATATCTCCAATTTAAAAAAAAAAATCACTAACAATAGAAATAAAAATCTGGTAGTTTGGGTTTTTTACCTTAATGGTCAATATTAATATAAAAAATTTCCATTATCCATTGGAAAATGTTCTTCTGGCTCATTATGAATGAATATGAACTACAAGATAGTGTATGTTCATTGTAGATGTTAGATTCAAGGTACGAGTTTTTCCACTCTACAGATTTACCCTTAATGGTCCTCACAATATTCTAGTGTAGTCAACACCAAAATATATATCACAAAAGAAACCAGGGAGTATTTGGAATGAAGTCTCAGAGTTATATTGTGAAACCGTCTGTCTGCGGCTCTAAAGGCTCAAAATGATATGACTGATGAAGCAAAGCAGAACATCTTTAAACTGCTAGCTTTTGAGAATGCCAACACAAAAATAAAGCTTGTCCTTGCTACACTCTCAAAGCAAGCAGATGTGGGAGACATGTTGGATATAGCCATGAGAGTCAATCAATCTCAACCAGGACAACTTGTAGCCAACGCAGTTAAGAAGCCATACAGCTACCTGCAAACCTGCTTGGCACTGCAGTCGGTAAATTGGGAAGTGGACCCAAACCAAGCAGCTCCACCCCAGTCATTTGTTACTGATGTGGTGCTAAGGGACATTTCCAACTGACCTTCCAAGCTGCTGTATGGTGTGATCAATGTCAGAATGATATCATGCGACTATTGTGTGTCAATTCCCAAAAAACGAGACCAGGAGCACAAAAGGCTGCTGCACAGGGACACAAATAGCAGACCCACTACTATACAGCAACTCCACCCACCAGCAACCAGGGGAAGTCTGGGAATCAATTTGGCAGCAGCAGTAGATGCTATCTTATTGATAGATGTTATCTTATTGATAACACCGTCCACAAGATCCTGACTGGAGTCACAGGACCAGTTTGCTCTGTCACCAATGCACTTGGTGCTCTGTTAATTGGAAGGTCATCAGCTGGAGTTACTGGACTCATTGTTCTCCCAGGGGTTATTGATGCCAATCACACTGGTGAGATACAAGTTTGTGCTTATACATTAGCCCCTCTGCTCACGATAAAGAAAAGAACAAGGATCGCCCAATTGGTGTTATATCAAAAAGTAGGGAATCAAAAAAATGCCTTTCAAAATACCTCTGCACGTGGAGTTCATGGCTTCGGGTCTACTGAAAATGCAGTGGTGAATCTTGTACAGCAAATGAAATATCGACCAGTGATCTAAGTCACCTTGTGTCAAAAAATACAACACCAAAGGATCAGGGTGATGCTGTATACAGGAGCCAGTGTCAACCATCATCAACTGAGCCTTGTGGCCAAAGCATTGGTCTCTTCACCAAGCCTTGGACGCAGTACAAGTTGTGGGAATGAACCCTACACTACTGAAAAGCATTCACCCGACTCAAATTCAATTTCCAGAAGGGCAACACACCACCCTGTGTCCCTACGTCATGGCTTTGCCTGGAGACCTTGGAGGACTCATGGGCTGAGATGTTTTAAGCCAGCTTGGAGCAATGTTGACACTCCCTACCCAGTCGCTTTTTCAATAGTCACCATTGCTGAAAAGCCACCCACCCACCCCAAAAATCCAATGGAAGACCAATGAGCCTATGTGGATCGAGCAGTGGTCTCTCTCTCAGGAGTGGCTGGCAATTGCTCATGAACTTGTCAAAGAGCAACTCCAGGCAGAATACATACAACCATTGCTCAGCCCCTGGAACACCCCTGTATTTGTCATCCCAAAGAAATCGGGGAAGTAGTGACTACTGCATGATCTGCGTAAAGTGAACGATCAAATGTGGGCAAAGAGAGTGCTACAACCAAGGATGCCCTCTCCCACGATGCTACTACAGGGGTGGCATCTCTTTGTTATAGACTTAAAGGACTGTTTCTTCACAAAACCCCTGCAAAAAGATGACATAGTGCAGTTCACCTTCACCTTGCCAGCCATGAATAAGGAAAGTCCATCTCAAAGATTTGAATGGGTAGTACTCTCACAGGGCATGAAGAATTCCCAAATGATGTACCAACTGTTCGTGCACTGGGCACTGGAACTTGTACGTACAAAGTTCCCTCAAACAATTATTTACCACTATATGGATGACATTTTGTTTTGTCAGCCTGATCCATTCCAAGACAATAATCTTACATATATTGCTATTCAGCTTGCTGAAAAAGGCCTAGTGATCGCCCCAGAAAAAGTACAAAACCAGGCCCCATGAAAGTATCTAGGCTGGATTCTGATGACAGCGTCCATCAGTCAATAGAAACTAGAATTCACCATTGATATCAAAACCTTTAATGATGCCAAGAAACTCAATGGAGACCTACAATGGATACATTCTATGATGGGCATTAGGAATGATGACATGGCACCCTTAATGAGTCTCCTGAAAGGCACTGACCCACTCACTCCAGTTACCCTTTCTGCAGACCACAAGAAGTAGGGCAAAAACTACTCTCACCAGTTGCAGACAGGAGACTACTAAATGTGCCACTAGGACTCTTAATCTGTAATCATCCTGTCAATCTTTGCAGTATCATATTCCAATGGCCTGCTTTGTAAAAAGAAAAAGGGGGAGAAGACCTATCTAAGAGGTGTCATGATGCCAAGCAGCCTATCAAGGATGTACAGTCTGTTCAACTGCTAGCAAAATGCAAAGAGCTTTTGACAATTCTGGAATGGATTTTCACACCACATACACCATCTATGAGTATTTGGCAGAGAACAGAAGCAATTGCTTACTTCATCAGAAAAGTAAGAACATCAATAATGGATATTAGTGGCAAAGAACCTGAGCATATTAGTCTCCCAATAGAAACAGAAAATTTTGAGTGGATGCTGAGACATTCAGAACCGATACAGTTCCCTGCTCAGTTATCCAGGCATTGTGCATAATAGACAACCTAAAGACCCACATCTACAGATTAGTCTAAAACAACGATGGCTAGAGCAGCCCAAAGTAGTACAGCAACCAATAGAAGGACTTACAGTGTACACTGACACAGGAAAACAATGGTAAAAGTCAGCATGCACTTGGCAAGAATGCTCAAGCTGGAAAAGTCACATGATAGATAGAGATACACACAATTCATTACAAACATTGGAGCTCACAGCTGTCTCATGGGTGCTGTCGCATTGGCAAGACAGAAAACTGAAAGTTGTGTCAGATTCATCATATGTGGTAGGCGTGGTACAACGCATCGAAGATGCTCTCATAAAGCCGCCAAACAATAGGTGACTGTATCAATAATTTTTTCAAATTAAGAGAGCTACTGAAGATATGGAAGAAACTTGCTGCATCATTCACATTCGGAGTCACCAAACAGAATTTGGTCTCCAAGAAGGCAATGCAAGGGCTGACATGCTAGTTAGTCCAGCAGTTACAGCATCAAGAGACTCTTTTATATGTGCAAGAGAGGGTCATGCTGTCTTTCACCAGGCTGCAAAATCCTTAAAAAGACAATACGGTATCAGTCTAATAGATGCACAAGGCATTGTGAAATCCTGTCCACAGTGTAGCCAATATGGAATAAGCTTAGGCCTTGGTGTCAATCCCAGAGGCCTTCAGGCCTGTGAGATCAGGCAAATGGATACAACACAAGTACCTGAATTTGGTAGCCTCAAATATGTGCATGTTACTATAGATACCTTTTCAAAAATTATCTGGGCCACTGCACAAGCAGGAGAATGAGCTATACATGTAATCCGACATTTAGTATCTTGCTTTGCCATAATGGGGGTGCCAAAGGAGCTGAAAACAGACAATGGGCCTGCATATGTAGGAGCATGTGTGTCTCTATTTTTACAGAGATTGGGAGTTAAACACGTAACTGGAATCCCCCATGTATCCACTGGGCGCCAGTTGGTAGAAAGAACCCATAGAACCCTGAAAGAGTACTTAGGCAAGCAAAAAACACCAGAACAGCGAGACCCCACCATTCGATTACAGCAGATGTTATTTACATTAAATTTTCTCAGTTTAGTTGGAGAGTCAGAGCAGTCTCCTATAGTAATTCACAGCAATCAGATAAAAATGCAGGCTACTCCAGAAATTATATTATAAAAATCCAAAAACAGGTATCTAGGAGGGACCAAGCCCATTGCTGTTTAAAGGGCGAGGATACAGTTGTGTTTCCACAGATACTGGACCACTGTGGGTGCCGAGCAGATGGACCAAGCCAGAGACAAAGAATGCAAAAGGTGATGTGAACATCAACACCTCTAATCAGTTGTTGGTCAGCTGTCAGCTGACATTGCGTGAACAGAGAATGTTCCAGGACTGAATCAAGTTGAACCTTATTCTGTCTCAGATAAAATTTTTAGTGGAAGACCTGGAGGAGTAAGAGAACTAAATCCAGCTGTGTATAGAGACAGAAATCACCATTGTATCCATTGCCCCCTAGGCAAATTGCTTTTATGTTTAGCTTATGAGAACGCTAAAACACGTTTTAGTTAGAGAGTAGTTTAGACTTTATCTTGTGTAATAATTGTTATTCATATACTTTTGATAATTTTAAGATGCGAGTATAGTGTATAATTGTCCCCCTACAAGAAGAAAGGTGAGCACATTTGAAAGCCCAGTCAAACATAAATTATACCAACAGGTGCAAGCCTTGAAGAAGGCTATTCAACAGGTTGTGAATGCTCTATTAGCTGTAATTCCAAAAGTATGGAGTAATCCGTGCTGAACGAACTACTCATGGTAACTATCTTATGTGTAATCCCAACTAACTGTTTGCTAACTGATACCCAAAAGCGACAGAATATATGGGTTACTCTAGCAAGCTTGACAGGCCAAGATTCAATGTGTTTAAGCTTAGCCACACCTGGAGATCCCTTTTGCACCTGCCTCATAGGGGTCCCAGAATGGGACCCTCAGACATTTAAAGGTCTAATTAGCAATGAAACACTACTAAAGCAGTCAGCAATGTTTCAAGAGTGCAATAGCACTGTTGGTTTTACATCAAGACAGCTTGATGCCTGTTGGCAGTCAAAAATTATTGAAGTTCTTAATGTTGCCGTAGGCCCCCCCAGAAGAATTAGATTCCACCAATACCTCAGAAGGATGGACAATGTTTGAGCCTCCTACAACAAACCAGTTAAAGATGAAGATGCAATATTGGGCTATGGTCAACCCAATAAATGACCTTATCACCAACATGGAAAGCAAAGCCCTTTATTCAAAGTGCAATCTCACAGGGCTATTTCCAAAGAGACTGCCCAATGTGAAGTTTCCAATTTGTGGGGACAGGATGTGAAATGGAATCCCTGCCAACTCACATGGGGAGCTATCTTGGAAAACTCACTTTGTTCCAAACTTTCAGCTGACATGAGTAGCATATGCCATGCGGTACTACAAAATCAAAGAGCAATTGACTTTTTACTTTTGGTGCAGGGACATGGTTCTCAGGAATTTGAAGGAATGTGTTGTATGAATCTTTCTGACCACTCATTCTCCATCCATAAACAGCTAAGACACGCCCTGAAAGAAGACAATGAACCCATTGGAAGATGGTTAGCCAGTTGGGGAATTACTGGGTGGTTAAAATCTCTTGTTCTAGGATAGGAGGTGAATTCTTGTTATAGTGTTAATAAGGTTAATTACTGTAAGCTGTATGTTATCCTGTATCCACTAAGGTCTTGAACAGGTGATATCCAAAGCCAGGGTTGTGCAAAAAGAAAAAGGGGGAATTGTAGAGAATATCCTAGTGGATCAAGGGCACGATATTTTGCTCAAGGCCTGTCTGCACAGCCCAGCCTGTAGCCCCAAAGGCAGCGCCCTTGAAGCCTCCTGGAATAATGAGAACAAGGAGGAACAGTAATGCTGTAAACAAGAATGAGGATAATAAGCAGGACATGCTGGCCGCAGAATGGGGAGGGGAGACCTACGTGGAGGTGTGTGCAGATCTGCATATAACAATTCCTGTGGAAGTAAACACTCATCGTCAAGTTAGTTTAGCCAATAGTATCTTTGCTTATGCTGTGTGAACCCTGTAAAACCCTATAAAAGTGCACTGATCAAGACAATAAAAGAAGTTTACTCTTACCTCTGTGAGGACTCTGTGAATATTCCAAGAGGTTTTCCTTTAGTTGTTCATCTTTCTTCTATTTTTAATATAAATACATCATTCATTCCCTCGTTTTTCCTTCATTCTCTTTCTATTTTCTACCACCCAATTGGTCACAAGGTAACCAATTCAGCTCAAGTTCCTTTACAGTCTCTAGATACTGGTTTTAATTTAACGCTATTAACAGTTCAAAACTACATCAGTGTAAATTAAATATTTTCTGCCTTTTTTTTTATTAAAGGAACACGTTTTCTGACGAAAATGAGTGCATTTTGTCTTAGATATACATATATAAACGTATTTGCATTCATTTTGATTCCTTTTTCTGCACTTCCTACCATGATGTATTCTATCTCCCCTATATGTTTTGTTCTTTATGGAATTGCAATGTGGGCTTCAGTATTTAGGTCGAACAAAAGCAGCCTCATAAACAATAGCACCCCTACTTTGTTGCATTAATAGTGATTACTTTTCTTCAAGATGGAACCTTAAAACTCACTCTGCTATGCATAAAACTGACCATGAGGAAAAAAACAGAACATAGTAAATGAAAATTTTAAAAGTTCTGTTTCCTAAAAGTTCATGTAAATGTGTAATTCACTGAAGAGCAAAGAGAGCAGTTGTGTATAATACACAATAATACTTCCCTCTGCTGTTCAGAGGGAAGTATTTGAACATAACTAAAAACTGTGGCCTAAAGCACCAAAACCTAGAATGTTCCATTTTCTTATGGAGCAAGATTTACTTCAGAAAATGCATTAATTTTATATAGTGTTTTTGTATTTTTACAAAATTTGCTGCGGGCTAAGTATTATTATTTTTATTGCTGCAAAACTTAGTGGTAGACATGCACTTCTGAGTAAGGCATATTGCTTGAACCTGACATGTGAATTGCCACTTTCATGTAATAGGAAAAACATTAATTAATTAGAAAAGATGAAGAGTGAAAAAGACAAATGGAACGGAAGGCTGTAAAAGTTTACCTTTTTTGCCTTACTCCAAAGTTTCTAATAAATAAGCTGTATGTAAACTTGCAATAATATCACTTTTATTTTCAATATTTTATATCATTATTCCTTACTGAAGGCTGATATTGTACATATTCTTGATGCATAATATCTATAGGTAATGTACAAAAAAAACCCACCTACTATAAAAACTTCACTAAACAATATGGCAATCAACTGAAGGTGTGGAGAAGATTTAAAGGAATTAAAATTTTCTATCCACTATTACAGACTCCTTCAGGCAAAATGACATCTTAACAACTAAACAACATCGTTTCCCCTTTCAAAGCAACAGGAAGGGGGAATAGGTTCAATTGCCTGCAAAACCTCCTGAGAGCCAGACCTATTATCTTGAGACGTTCTACCCTGGTGTGACCTCCAATTTGTAATATTCAGGGAGAGAGGTCTGCTAGGAAAGCTACCTCCAGCTTCAAAATAATATGCTTTTTCAGCATAAAAGCACCACAACTAATACTTGAAAATTTGGTAATTTTGAAACCAAAACATGCGTATGTAATGTATATAGTCTTCATCGGTCTGTGAAAGTGAGAATGGCAAAAGGTGTATAATCTGCACAGGATGAGTTTTTAAATGCATTTATGTATCTGGTATAACTTACTGGTATATTTCTCTTCTTTATTTCACAGCAGAACCTACAGAAAAACATTCACTGATCTGGAAGTGCTTTGCTCAGTCTCTCAGTGGCAGTCACTGAGTATGTAGCCATGTTTGATTTTCCCTGTTGCAATGCAGATTTAAGGTAATTTGTTGAGAGAAAAAAAAAGCCTACAGCAATCTTTCAGTGAAGAAAGCACTCCTATGTATGTGTGAATGGTAGTTATGAAATAAATTTTATTTTATGCATAATATTTTTTATTATTTATAATGTTAATACTCTGTTAATGCTTTTTGGGAAAACAAACAAACAAACAAACAAAACAAACAAACACAAAAGTCCAAAATCATGCTAGGGAGAAGAAGGATGCATTTTCAAAAACCATCTACCTTCATGATAAAGTGGAATTGCCAAAATAGAAGTATATTTGAAAAAATTACTTTCAGAGGTGATCCCCAGCTGCAAAATTTCTGTTATTACTATGCTTTCCTTTTTTCCAAGTCTTCCTGACACACATTAAATCATTTGCTGTGTGGTTATTTTGGACAGTATGTTTTTTCTGCCAGAATTGGCTTGAAAGTAGTGGTTTTCTCACAAGTATTTCAGGAAATAAGGATTTAAAAGTTCCAAATTTGCCACACAGGACTTCAAAGCTTGGCCTACAGATGATTTTGCATGTGTGCAGTACTTATATTTCATATGTCATGACTTCATTTCACTTCCTTCTCCATCTTTTCAAGTGTTTTTTTTAATAGCCTTCAACAAAAGGAGTGTGGTGTATGGATGGGAAACCTTTGAAAGAGAGCTTTTTTAAATAAGCTTGGGATGTCAAAGATGTGGCTGACAGTGGAAGATTTAATTTTAAAGAACAGAACTGGTCTGAAAACTTGAAAGAGGAAAATTTTTGGCTGAAGTTTTCTCCTAGCAGCAGAATTAACTGACTCACAACTTCTGTGGTAATAATCACTTGGCTTTTCAAAAAATCTTATGAATGTTAGAATAATAAGAAAATTAATTTCAATCTAGGAACATATGAAACACTACGATAATTTAAGACCTCTTATGGCTACAGTTTATGCAATTAATATAAATAAGTTGTTTCATTTAGAAAAAAATCATGCTAAGAGAAAAAAATTGTATTTTACAATGCACATAATGCATTTATTTATATAATATGCATTATGTAGATATAATGAATAACATACACATGTACATATTTACATATACATGCTTTGAAATAGCTCTGAAAGGTTTCTAAACTATGTAACTGAGGGAGAATGCTTGATCAGTGTTAGATAAAGCAAAAAAGTATCTCCAATCAAGCTTCCACAGTAGGTGTGATTAGATCTGCAAAAGATTATTGCTCATCCTGCTGTTTAAATTACAAGTATATCTACAGAAAGCAATCCAAAAGAAAATCTAACCCAAAATTGCATTCTATTTTGAGAATGAGAAAATAAAGTATAAGTGACATTATGTTTCTAAGATATTTGTCTTTTAAATATTAAAATGATTGGGTTTGCATTTATTTTTTTTCCCTTGGGGTATACTGAATGTCATACTGAGCTGTATGTTCACATAGATCATAACAGAATGTCATTTCTTTTAAATTCTCTGAGTATAAATTCTTGTTTATAGTACCTATGGGAATATACAAACAACCAAAAAAAAATATATATTGAATCTATTTATACTGAGAAACACTGCTTTTTAAGGGAAAAAAAACATGTGTCTGAAGTCCTGCCATTATTATTTTGAAGGATGGAAATAAACAAGTATACACTGTTTCAAGGCACACTGCATAGATTTTAAAAATACTGTAGGTTGTAAAATAGAAAGAAGTAGGAAATATAAACAATACTTCAAACTTTTCATACTGTTATCAAGACTGGATTACGCAAATCTGGATTTTATTGGATTTTATTCTAGAGTTGTTGGATTTTATTCTAGAACTTCTGGTCTTTGGCTTTGTGGGAGGATAATTTTAAATGTTTGTGTTAGGTTAACATTTATCTACTATCCTGTTTTCCCTCCAGAGTGATTTAGCAGCAACGGCAATCGGTGAGTGGTGAGTTTGCTGGCAGGAAGGTTTTAAGGGAACACAGATGCTGTGAGCAAGGTGGGAGTGCAAAGAGGGTTCTGGGAAGAAGAAAATGGGGAGAGTAGGAAGGGCAAACATAATTTCTCACATGATGCTTCGGAGCTGCTCTGCATTTTCATGTATACTTTTGTTTCACCCTTGCAGCCTTGGGTACCTGAATGTCATAACTCCATTTGGCTCCAGTTTTCCTCTGAGCTCTGCTCCAGGATTGCAGTATTCCTGCTGGTCTCAGGCTCTCTGGGCCCATATCCCTTCACAACAGATGCACTGGTCCCCACCAAGTGCTCTCCTGGCACTTCTCCACCTCTGCTGGCCTAGCAGCTCTCTAGAATGCATCTCCAGTAGCATTGGGGTTTTTCTGTACATTATTTCTCTTGTACCCTCTTTCTTCTCATTACTTCTCTTACTTTTTGCCATTAAAGTTACAGCACTTTATTACAGTTGCCTGATCTCTTTTATTCTAAAATTCTACGACAAAGAATCTTCCCTGTGGGGTTCCACCTTTAACCATAAAACCAGGGCAGAGTTCAACTGCTTTAAAGATGCATCTTCAATACCTCACCCTCTCTTATTTCAGAATTTTTAATCTACATTCCAATTTTAATATATATTAATTTTCATAAAAATATCTATGCTGTACTTTTACTTGAAATATTTGAATTTCCTTCATTATCTATGATCATGTTTAATGAATTCAAAGCAATTAAAATAAAATTTTATTTTTGCTATTCTGGGTTTACAAATTTATTTTTAACAAAAAATTAAATATCTGTAATTCTTTCATCCTACCATGTCTTTCATTCATGCCTATTTGTACTTCCTTTTTTTTGCATGCATTTCTCAGCCTTTACAAATACTTTCTGTCATTAAACTAAAAAAGTCATACTGCATTTAGTTTATGCATCATGCCTTCTAAACTAGAGAAATGTTATGAAATTATTAATACTATCAATAGAAATATCTTTAGAGAATAGGCACAAAGTCTTTATATAAGAAGGAATTAACATGTTCTTTCTGTTTGCTTATCAACCACAACAGTGGAAGTGGTTTGGCAAAATTATATATCTGCTCTGTGCTCATGAGTCACAGAAGAATATTTATTTAGTTTGTTTTCTTTGTTTAGATATTTTAATTTTAAAGTAAGAAAAGTAGGGATGAACAAATTATTAAGTATTAAATATTATTTTTTAAAATGTCTCAGTTCATAGCCTGCTAAAGACTATGTTTCAGCTAATACTGAAGAGGAAACATAATCTAAATGGATAAAAAAAAATGAATTGCTATTAAGCCATAGATATTGAAGTATAGGTTATATCTTCATTTTGATGAATCAGTAATATGATTAAATTTGGTACGTTGGATGTAACAATTGGTATTTTCTGGGCAAGGGGCATTTGCTGATATTTCATTATTTTCTTTAAGAAACAATCCGTCATGGCCTAGAGATGCTTTCTTCTGCCATTTGACTATAAAGAAACCATCAGATGAAGGTAGTTTAAGCTTAGGAAAAGGTTGCATCAGCCATTTCAGTTCTGGCATGTAGTCCAACTTCCTTAACACATAGAAATTATAGCCTAAAGTTGACCACCGACAGCTGATATAAGCACAAAACAACAAAAAAAAAAAATAGGAGGGATAGTCAATCACTTGAAGTACTGATGAAAGACAAAGATATTAATCATAAATAAATTCTGGAAGAAAAATGAGGCCATTTGCATAGTTCAGGAATTAACTTATTTCCCAGGTGCCATGAATTAAATTTAAAATATAATGGTTGTTTTTTTCTTACATCAGCTAAAAAGACTGAACTATCTCAAAGACCTGACTGAAGAGAGCATCATTTTCCCACAACTGTATAATAATATATCCATACAACAATGATTGAACACTTAGGTAGATAGAGAACTCATTGAATGACGGAGCCCAGTGTTATGATCAATGGTACAGGGTCTAGTTGGAGTATTGTAGCTAGTGGCATTCCATAGGTGTCAGTACTGGGTCTCATCTTGTACGATATATTCATCAGTGAGATGGAAAAAGAATCTCCCCCTGTACTTGGCACTAGTGTGGCCTCACCTCAAGTACTGAGGCAGTTCTGGGCTCCTTACTTCAAGAAAGACATTGAGGTGCTGGAGCAGGTTCAGAGGAGAGCAACAAGATTGCTGAAGGAACTGGAGGGAAAGTCTTATGAGGAGAGGATGAAGGAGCTGGGGCTGTTTAGTTAGGAGTAGACTCGGGGGGGGCACCCTATCACTCTCTATAACTACTTGAAGGGAAATTGTAGACAGGTGGTGGTCTTCTCCCAGGCAACTAGTGATATGACAAGAGGGTAGGGCCTGAAGCTATACCAGGTGAGATGTTGGATGTTAAGAAGCACTTCCTCATAGAAAAGGTGATTAGACACTGGAATGGACTGTCCAGGGAGGTGATGGAATCCCCATCCCTGGCAGTGTTTAAAAAAACACTGGATGTGACAATTAGTACCATGGTCTAGATTGTGGTGATGTTAGGTTATAGGCTGGATTTCATTATCTCAAAGGTGTTTTCCAGCCTCGATAATTCTGTGATTCTGTGAACCCTCAGCAAGTTTGCAGATGATACAAACTGGGAGTGGTTGATATAGCAGAAGACTGTGCTGCCATTCAGCAAGACCTGGATAAGCTGACGAGTTGGGCAGAGATAAATTTTACCAAGTTCATCAAGGGCAAGTGTCCTGCATCTGGATAGGAATAACCCCATGCATCAATACAGGATGGGGTCAATCTGCTGGAGAGGAGCTCTGTGGAGAAGGACCTGTAAATCCTGGTGGATAACAAGTTATCCATGATCTAGCAATGTGTCTGTGTCCAAGAAACCTGACGGTATCTTGGGAGGAACTAAGAATGTGACCAGCAAGTCAACTTCTAGACTGCTCTGGTGAGACCATATCTGGAGTACTGCACCCAGTTTTGTTCTCCACGGGAGATCAAGTTACTACTGGAGGGAGTTAAGTGGAGGATTGTGAATATGACTAAGAAAGAACATCTCTCTCATGAGGAAAAATTGAGATACCTGGGACTGTTTAGTCTGGAGGAGGGAGGATTGGGAGGGAATCTTATCGATGCTCACAAATATCTAAAGGTCCAGTTTCAAGAGAGTGAGGGCCTGACTTGTCAGTGGTTCCCAGTGACAGGACAAGAGACAACAGGCTCAATCTGTAACAAGAAGTTACACCTGAATTTGATGAAAATATTTTTACTTTAAAGGCAACAGATCTCTGTAACAAGCTGTCCAGAGAGATTGCCAAGTATTCTCTAGAGATACTCAAAACCTTCAAGGACATGATCCTTTGCAACATGCTCTAGGTGAACCTGCTCTAACACAGGGGTTGGACTACAGATCCCTTTTGACCCCTACCATTTTGTTAGTCTGTAATTATACCTAATAGAAAAACTACTAGTATTGCAGATACCACAATTACAGAAGATTGACCCCTACCATTTTGATAGTCTGTAATTATACCTAATAGAAAAACTACTAGTATTGCAGATACCACAATTACAGAAGATTGAGTATTGCTATTACTTTTGTTGCTTATCTTTACAACACACTTTCTAACAAAATAGGATTTGTGAAATTAACATTCCTTTAAAGGTATCTGGCCTGTGTCTGTTACAGGATGAATATGGATAAGAATGAGAGGGAATCTTGGCTGCCAAAACATAGGTGATATTATTGAGAAAGTATTATTTTACTTATGAAATAAACATAAATCTTTATGATAAACTAATGAGTCATATTTTGCTACACTAGAATGGTATTTCATTGGAAACAATGTCACTATGGGTGATATATTATCTGTTGTTTTGAGTATGCTTTTGTGCATAGATAGCTGTTCCTTCGTTTTTATGACAAGTTTTCAATATATGTGGTTTCATAATGGATGTCTGGTCTTTCTCTTATGTTTCCTGATTGTGCAGGAGTATTCCTTGTGTCCTTGTGCTTTATCGTGTGTGATCCTCCTTTGTCATACAGGGAACAAATAAGAGAGGGGTTCTCAGCATATAAGCAATATGCATATAAGTATTGCCAAGTCACATGCTGAACTTGGAGAAGTCAGGTGTCTCACTAGTGATATGAGAGGGAACTAAGGTTTGCTGGACAGAAATTGGCAAGTAATATTAGAAGTAATTGGTAAAGGTATGAAACTAATACGCAATCCAAAGAGAGCACATACTAAGCACTTGTGTGCGAGGGCTCAGCATGGATTCTCCCATTTTGCTGAGGCAGAATTTCTGATTTAATACTACAGTGGGTAGGTAGTTAATTTCCTTATGCACATTAAACTATAAAATGGGGGAAAAGGAGGGAGAGGTAGACAGTAAAGATATAAAATTAAAAGGTGGAAAGAAATAGAGAATAACTGATATGGAAATAAGAGGTATTGAGAGAAGAAAACAAGTAGAAAAGAAGAGAAATAAAGAAATCTAAAACCACGAACACAGGCCTCACAGCAAAGATGAGAATAATGACTGGTGGAGGAAGCTAATAAGATATTCAGTGAGCAGAAGACAGAATTATCTCCTCTTTAGGTCCACCCAGAAAAAGTGTTCAATGCATTTGTAATCCACAGTAAGAAGCAAGGCATTTTAGACCAGGAGGCCCTGCAAAAAAGGTGATCAGCCTGTGATCTTTATTACAGGATGAAGCAGGAAGGATTTGGAAATTGAACAGAATTTTGTGGTTTCTATATTCCTACAAATGCAAGACTCCTTGTAGAATGCCATAATAAACTTCTGAATTATGCAAATCTCTTTATTTATAGACTATTACAGGAAACCATTTTGAAAAAATATATTTAAAATGCCTCTACAGAAAAAAAGTTTATGAACAACTAAATAAAATACCAAACTTAGGTTTATAGAATCTTGATTTATTACTGCATATCATGAGATTATCTTACTTTGTATCATTAGTTTTATTGATTAATCTTTCTTCTTAAAAGCTCCTGTTTCAACACCAAACCAGACTATTATATGTAATGATCATTGTTTTTCACAGTCTAATTTTTCTGGAAATATGGTCATTTCACATATTTCTTTGAAACCAAAGCAACATTTTACACCTACCTAACTTCCTAATATAGTTGCCAATAAGAAGCAGAATTAGTGTGCTGTTTGTTTAAGTGGTATTGGATATGTGTAGACTAGCCCATAAAGAGATAATATTATAGAAGCTATCACTATAAAATAACTTCAACAGCTATACAGTCACAGCAAACACAGATATCAACAGTGGTAATACGCCATTAATTGCCAACTGTGGATAAATAAATGTAATGCATATATTATAAAAATTTAACTTTTCTTTCAATGGTATATGTAAAATAATACCTGAATCCTAGTCTCAAAGAGTAATACAGATTTGATTTTAAAAACTAAGTTGTTTCTGGACTAAAGCATGTACAACTCAAATACGAAGCGAATAATAATCTTTTTTCATGGTAATATTCTCAGCCATCTGTTAATATGGCATTTTGCCTGTTTAGAAAATGTAAGATCACTATTTACAGGGCATTCATCATATCTAAAGATAGGAGTGCCTGAAATACACTTAACAATAAGGCTTCTCTGCCAAAAGACTCTCCTGTTTGCAGATAATGCCAGTTTAAAGCTACATGCTTCATTTGATAGGCAAATATGTATAGATATTTTGCAACCTACATGTTCAGACTGTTTTTCTATGTTATGTCACTATTTGTTTCTTTCCTTTAAAAAAAAACAAAAAAAGACTAGAATTCAGTTTTTTAACATTTTGTCAAACTGAAATGCTTATGGCATCTTTACTGAAACAAATACAATACACATAAGCAGTCCCGTAACAGATTTATTTTGTACAAAAAAAAAAAAAAAGAATAAAAAGGAGTCTCTCTCAAAATCAGGTCTTATGCCACATTTTCCCCAATCCCCATACAGTACTGTCAATCCTACTTTTATTTTGAGAAAATATAGTTTTAAAACTTTCTAAAATGTAATCTTTCTCCTAGATTAATTATTTTATTGAATGTTTTGAGAACATCAAGATTTTATTTTTTATATTTATGCAAACTATATACATCTATGAAGAGAAAAATAAAAATAGCATAAAAGAATAGAAACACAGAGAACCTGTTGCTTAATGGAATGGTATCCTTTTGTATCATAACGCTATATTAATTATTCCATACCAGGTTATCAGCAAAAGCCAACATTAAGTGTCAGCTGGACATTCCATCAGGCCATTATACCAATTTCAAATAAAAATTGTCAAAACCCAGGATTAAAAATTTCAGTTTTATTTCTCTTAGCCACACAGTATCAAATCAGCTATCAGTTGCTTGTTATGATGTAAGTATTGTATCAAACAGAAAAGAATAAATACAAGCATTAATTGATTATTTGGTTTTTTTAAGTATTGGAACCAATAGAGTATAAGATAGGGTTACTACTTTATGTTTCTGAGGTGTAACAGAATTAATGATAGTAGCTCTTTAAGTCTTAGGAAATTCATGCTTTACACATATCCCAAGATATGTTGCAAGTTTTGGGTATGTCAGCAAAGTAAATTTAAATACTGTATTAGAGACTGCATGTCAAACCCAAGAAGGAAAGCTTTAATAAACATAGTCACTTACTTGCCAGAGGTCTCAGAGAATTTATGAAGCTCATGTAACCTAATTTATGTCATGTATGTGACTGTTCATCCTCATCTTGTTTTCAGATCTATGCAAAAAAAGAAAATAAAATTAAAAATGCAAATACAATTTTTTATCATTGCAAAGTATCTACCATAGTGTCTATCATAAAGATTTAATGAGAAAATAATGATTGGAAGTTTTGGACCTGTTATATTATAGGTCTACATGCACTTATTACAATGTCTTCTTTAAATACATCAGTCGTAAACCATTCTGTTAGAAGTCCAAGAGTCACTCAGCTTTGAAGTGAAAGCAAAAAATATTTATTCACACCAGATATCAGCAGGAATTCATTATTTTAACACATGTGCATTGTGTTAACAGTTTTACAAGCCAAAAGAAAAAATAAAAAAAATCCACAGCCATCAGGAAATCTGTTTTATATTAAAAGGCAAGGCATAATTAAAGTTAATATATAATTAATGACAACAATTTGTAACCCACTCAGAAACCATAAAATGATCTCAGTTGTGAACACAATTTAATTGCCTTTAAATTCTATTTCATCACAGATTGTAAAGATTAGGGGGTTATGCTTCTCAGGCATAGCTATAAGGTGATGGTTTTGCAAGTAGCAAATAAATATTCACTAGAGAAATTTCAATTGTCATTAAAAAACATTGCGCTTACTAAGACTTTTCAATAAGTGAAAATAAGATGAACAGATTCTGAGCAGAAGTGTTACCATAAAGTTCTCTCTCTTACTGTTGCTTGTGTTACATCAACATCAACAATATTTAGATTATTAGTTTGTATTTCTTCCACTTTATTTTAGGCAAAATTGCATGTATTGAATCACTCTGGATGTACACAACTTTTAGTGTTTTTATTTTTCCTCCTTGTTTTTTATTTTTCCTAATGACTTCTTTTCTTTTTCTTCTGTTGTTGGTTTTTTACATTTCCAGCTGAAAAAACATCTACATAAACTGTTGTTTTTTAAATAAAAAACCTGAACCTGTACATTGACTCCTGATTCTTGCACTGGTAGTTTGTGAACAAGAAGTTTCTGTCATTGCTAAAAAGCCACTCAAACAAACACAAACTTTTCAAGACCAAAAGTAAAAAACATTTATAATGAGAAGCCCCTTAGCATTCTTCTGATTTTTTTTATGATAATAGTTAAAACAATGGTTCAACATCATCTGTACTAAGAACATGTCAGACCTCCCAGTTTCTTTTCTCAGGAAGTAAGCATGCCTTCTAGGCAGTCATTTAAAAGTCAAATGGGGTAGTGTTTTGCTGAGGCCCAGATCTGTGTGCATCTGTGCTGTGGTCACAGATGGTCTGCAAATTTCTGTCTGAATGCAACTGCCAGAAAACTTCTAATTCTATTTTGTTTAGTAAAAATAGCTTTGAATAAGAAAATTAAAGTAAACCTTTATGAATAAATATTTTGGAAGAATTAATGGATGGTTAATAGCAGAATCACACAGAATCACTGAATCATTTTAATTAGAAGAAACCTTTGTGATTAAGTCTAACTATTGACCCTGTACTGACATGTTACACAAAACCATGTTGTTCAGCAATATATGTCTTTTAAATAACTCCAGTGTTGCCGACTCAATTACAAACAGAATGTTAAGGATTGGAAGGGAGCTCAAAAGATCATCTAGTCAAATCTCCCATCCAGAACAGGATCATGAACATCAAGTAACAGAGAAACATGTGCAGCCGAGTTTTGAATACCTCCAGAGAAGGAAACTCCACAGCAACCCTGGGAAGCCCATTCCAGTGCTTTGTCACCCTCATTCTGAAGAATTTTGTTCTCATCTTGATGTGGATCTTACTATGGTCCAGCTGACACCTATCGTCCCTTGTCCAATCATTGGATACAACTGAGAAGAGTCAGGCTCCTTCCTCCTGACACCTGCCCTTTACATATTTATAAACACTGATGAGGTCACCCCTCAGTGTCCTTTATTCCAAGCTAAAGAGACTCAGCTCCCTCAGCCTTTCCTCATAAGGGAGCTGTTCTACATTCTTCAACATCCTCACTGCTCTACACTGGACACCCTCCAGCAGCTCTGTGTTCTTCTGGAACTGAGGGGCCTAGAACTGGACACAATACTCCAGATGTGGTCTCACTAGCGCAGAGTAGAAGAGGAGAAGAACATCTGTCCATCTGTTAACCACTGCCCTTCTGATCCACTCCAGGATGCTGTTGGCTTTCGTGGCCACAATGGTACATTGCTGGCTCATGGTCATCCTGCTGTCCACTAGGACCCCCAGGTCCGTCTCTCCTACACTGCTCTCCAACAGGTCAGTCTCCAACCTATCCTGGTACCTGGGGTTGTTCTTGCCCAGATGCAAGACTCTACACTTGCCCTTGTCATATTTCATTAAATTCCTCCCTTCCCAACTCTCTAGCCTGTCCAGGTTTCACTGAATGGCAGCACAGTCTGCTGGGGTGTCAACACCACCACCCAGCTTTGTGTCATCAGCAAATTTGCTGACAGTGCACCCTAATCCCTCATCTAAGTCATTAACGGCTAGACTGAATAGGATTGGTCCCAGTAGCGATCCTCGGGGGACTCCACTAGATACAAGCCTCCAACCAAACTCTGTTCCATTAACCACTACTCTCTGGCTTCTATCCTGCAGCCAGTTCACAATCCACCTCACTACCAATCGTCCAGTCCACGTTTCCTCAGTTTCGCTAGCAGGATGCTGTGGTAGACTGTGTCAAATAGGGGAAAAAGACCAGCCTGGATAAGTAATTTTGAAAAAACTAAGAGAGAAAAACAGGATGCACCACCTCTGGAAAAAAAGACAGGTCAATCAAGTCATGTATCAAGGAATTGTCAGGTTGTGTAGGAGGAAAATTAGGGAGGCTAAAGCCCAACTTGAACTCAGGCTGGCCACTACTGTTAAGGGTAATAGGAAGAGCTTTTACAAATATATCAATGAAAAAAAAGAGGAGTAGTGATAATCTCCACTCCTTACTGGACATGAATGGAAATGTAGTAACTTCAAATGAGGATAAGACAGAGGCACTTAATACCTCCTTTGCCTCTGCCTTGAACAACAGGGTCAACTGTCTTCAGGACAAGTGCTTACCTAAACTGGTAGATGGGGGTAGGGTACAGTGTAGTTTCCCTGGTATCCAAGAGGTACTAGTTAGAGATCTGCTGATCC
>VZRI01011509.1:2904-45608 GCA_013397515.1 Upupa epops
GTTTGTGCAGCTATATGGTGAATTTCCAGCCGGTATTGAAGTTGTACATGGATTAAGGTAAAATTGCCAATCCCAGTAATCATATCAGCATTGATTCCATACATGGGATCATTCAGGTCTCGATTACATCGAGCGGCTTCTTGCTCTGCCAACTGACGCCATTCTTTTTCCCAGAAAACAAATTGAGACATCTTAAGAAATAGTCTGGCCAAATTACGGCAATCAGTAGGTGAATTACTGTTCACTGAGTAAATCCAACGTAGAGCAGATTGCGCAGATTCTGATCTCAGTCCATTTTCTTGTACCTCTTTTTTCACTTGTTGCAAAATTTTCCATTGATGTTGTTCATAACATGGTTGACCCTGCCCACCGGCAACAATAGAGCAGGCTATGGTTCCCACAGGTTCCCATTCCCCTTCTAGAATTGCATCTGTAGTTATTCCACTCCATCTCTGTAGTGCTGGCTGCGACACTGAAATCCCCGTGTCAGCATAAGGTGAAGGTTGTCCCCCAACAGGGCCCAAAGGAGGGAAAGAACCCAGTCTTAAGCTGACCAGCTGTTTTACAGTTAAAGACTTTGAAGGGCAAGGCAGTGCTCTTGGAGTGGGTGTCACTATTGGACCAGACTCAGGTAAGGAAGATGATATTAGATTTGACAATGATGTCTCCATGCGGTACTGTAATTCTGTCATTCCTTCCTCTACATCTTTGAAGCTGTGCCAACTCATTTTTTCTTATAGTCTCTACAGTGTCATTACTTGATCCCTCCTCCATGGGATCATCATCTGGTAGGGGAATATCCTCTGCCCTGGGTAGTGACAGATAAAGACCTCCCCTTTCTACGTCAGTCTGCACTAACATCATAGGATTATCTGGCAGTTTATTTCCGGATGGCTCAACAGACACTTCTGCTTTTGGCGGCTCCAAAGGAGGCAAAGGAGGCAGTCATGCCGTGGGCTCTATCTCCCCTACACCCCCCCTTTCCTTCAGCACAAAATCTTGTACCAGCTGTTTTACTGATTAGTGGCAGGAGGAGGCATTCCCTTTATTGCCTTCATTTGATGTACTCCTAGGAAGGCACCTAATCGGCAGGGATTTTTGAAGCATTCTGAGAGCAGGGAAGTGCTATAGCATGCACAGCAGCTGCTGCCATACTGGATTCTGCTTTTAGCTTCTTCAGTGTATTAGCAACTTCCCACCAAGTTTTGCCACAATGTGGGAATGGTTCCCTTCCCTTCTCAGTAATAGAGTTCTCCCAAAGTTCATCACCTATCTCACTCCATACACCCCAGTCATATAAACTGGCTGGGCTTTTAATGATATCCTGATCCTGTCCCCAGCTAATTAGTTTTGCCAGGGACTTCTTGCTCACTGCTTTCTCTTGCTTAGCAAGAATGCCTAGCAGGAGCTTCAGTGCGGCAGCATACTCAGCTTCCATGCTTGCCTTGTCAGGAGTGTGAGGAAGGTAGTGACCCTTCCTACCTCAGTCTGACGTCCGTCTATCCGACTCTCCTCTCTGCTCTCCTGCCCGCTGTCTCATTTCTTCTTACAAAGTCATCCAGCAAAACCGTTCTCCCCATTCTGCTTTCTTGCTCCTTGCGAAGTCTCCAGCAAACTGTTCGTCACCACTGCCCTTGCGATGATCACGTTGGGGTCACCAAATGTTGTGGGGAGCTCCCAGAATCAAAGACATTCTTCATAGAAGTGTCGTCAGTGATCCACTTTATTGCTCTAACACACTGTCTTATATACTGTATTTTTAGATACAAATGAAGCAGCACACTGACATGATTGGTAAAGGGAGGGGATGCATGAGTCTAAGCCATCTAGACATTGGATACGTAGCTTTGTCCATGCGCTCTGATGTGGACAAGGTACACCTATGTTGCGGTCAGCAATCTGGGAAAAGTTCCATAAAAATTGCTTATTTCGCTAACTCTTTTGCTGACTACAGTTCCTCTTTTAGGGAATCAAGGACATTGTGTCCTTGCTTGCAGTCATGTAGTCCGCATCCTGTTCTTCGTAGACTGGATTGTGCATGTAGGCCTGAACAATGTATCTCTCAGAAGCTGTCAAAATGTCCTCAACAATTCCATGTGTTCATTCTTTTACTGTAGCTCTTACCTCTGATTAGTCTGAACTACTTCCAGACTTAGTACAGACTTTCTGAGATTCTAAACAGACTTGGGATATAGTAACATACATTATTAAAAGTGGGATTATGTTCCATGTTCTATTCATTTAACAATTTTGATTTGCATTTTGAATGGTACTGAGCACTGATTTTCCATTTTCACAGGAATTTTCTTTACCTTTCTTCAAGACTTTGTTTCTGAGTGGTGGGAGGCAGTCCAGAGCCATTACTTTCTTAGTAGCTGTTTCTTCTATCAGCTCTTCTCAAGAGTTCTTCTTGTGATCCTTTGACGTGTATCCACTGGCAATCTCCCAAATCTTCTACAGTAAATAAAATGTACCCATTTCTAATAGATGATCCACTACCGGTTTATGTTAGAGTGTTTCTAGGTTAATGGTTGAACTCAATGATCTTACAGGTTTTCCCAACCTAAACACCTCTGATTCTTGGTTGTCTCTATACTTACACATTTTCTGGCAGTTTTGTTACATGTGAGAAGAAAATGTTTGTAGTAACTTACTGCCTACTGTATTTTGCTCCTCAAGCTCCTGTCTTGCCTACCTTGTGTGGTTTTACATTTAACCTCTCATGGTTTATGATCCTCACTTGGACACAAGAATTGCTTACACACCACCTGACAGTGTGTCTAACAATTATTTTTTAATTAACAGGATAGTTTTACAAGGCAAGTTATAATTGCCTGTAAGACACATTACTTTTAATGTTGCCATTAATTTTATGTGTTTTCTTAGCACTAATGAATAAGTAACACCACAGCTAAACTGGCTTTCCAATGTTTTTACCTTGTTGAACATAGTGTTAAAATATCAATTCAGAGAAATAAATCTACCAACTTCAGGGTAGGTCATACAAGATTAAGTAAACTTTATAAGACTTTCTCTATTAGTGATAATAACTTAGAATATTTTGTTTCATAACAAATTAATGTTAAATAATTTCTAAAATGTGGAAAAAATGGAACACTGTAATGTCTTCATCACTTTTTTATGAGATTGTGTGAATTAGGTGATGCTTGATATAACCGTACTTTTAGATTTCAGAATTTCAAGAAAAGCACCGTAAACATTTGTTGGCATACCAGAGACAAAAGGTAACTTCTAATTGTGATTTTCTTATTTTTGTTGCTTATATTTGCCTTGTTACTTAGTTTTATTTTTAGAAAATGTATTATGTAGAGTAATTGCTCAGGATTGGTGCAGATGACACTGTTGCTGTTGTGTGGGCACTTAATGTCCATATTCCAGGCAAGTGTAGACCCTGTGTTGTGCTAGGATCCAAAGATATTGAAAACCAAATAGTTATTCACCTTCTTTAAGGCATTTTGGCCTTTAAATAATCTAGTGCTACAGGGTGACAGGATGAAGTACACTTTTCCTGACATCTGTACTAATTAGTTTCTTAACCAAATTTACGCAACATTAGGAAAAAGAAAAAAGAAAGATGCAAAATATGTATCAGCTCTTATGTAAATTAGACTTTGTCATTAATCTGCTTTGCAGAGTTTCACATGTGTAAAAAGAGCATAATGTCACTCACAAGTGGTATAATTTCATAAGGATATATGAGGTAATGTTATTAAAAAATTCAAATACTGTTATGAGGAAAAGCATGAAAAGCTAACAAGAAAATTCAAACTTTGTCAAATAAAAATACGAAGATTGCAAAGTAGCAAAGGACTAATGTCACACAATGGAAATTAAGGATAAAATATAGATGCAGTACTGAAGATACTGAGTAAATTTTTACATCCTTCATGAAATATAATGTAGGATCATGTAATGAAAAAAGGTAAAAGAAGCTGACCTGATGTTCTTGACCATTGTGTTCTTCAATTTTGCTAATTCATTCTTTAATGAAGATATTTTTGGTTGTGTCTATAACAGTCTAGGAAATACTCTTCACATAAGCTTATTATAAGTAGATATTGCAAAGAACTGGATAAATTTCGAATATGAAATGAGAAATATCAGAATATGGTATTTCATGTTGTTATCGGTATATATTCCAGACAATTAAATTCAACCTAAGTTTTATGTCAGGTATGGAAAATAGAAAGAAGATAAATAGTAAAATATTTTAGGGCAATTTGTTAGAATTCATTTATCCAATCATACCAGTACATTTAACATAAATTAATCAAATCAAGTCTGTAACTGCCAAAAAGAAGCTTTTCAGACTGACTGTTTAATGTATCCATATAACAGCTGCAGTCCTGCCACCATGAATCTTGAATAACATAATATCTATGTTTTTCAACAGAAACCAATAGAAAATAGCTTTTTAACACTTTAGAATACTGGTTGTTTGTATATCACTCAAATAAATTTTGTTTAAATCTGTGATTACCTCACAGATAATAAAGCTGGAAGAATGTCTCAAGAAATCAACACAGCAAATTAATCAGATGCAAAGGTAAGAGATTTAATGCAGCAAAAAACTAAATGAGAACCAGTCTTTTAATTAAGACAACAGTAAGTTTAATTGATTCAACTATAAAAAAACCTGACTCTGCTTGACTTTCTCATATATAGTGTTATATAAATAAGGCAGCATATTTTTACAGACATAAATAAATATTGATTTCTGTCATCAGGCTCATTTTCTTCATATTAATCAAACCTGTCAGGAGGGAATTTATTGTTACATTCAAGTCAGTAGTTATTGTAAAAATAAACTTTTAGCAGTCTATCTCTGTCACATAGATGTTCAGTTATAAAATTTTCATTCTCATTTATATGAAGACCTTTATGTTTTTTTCCAACAGGCTTTCTGGCATCAGTCCTGGAAATACCATGATAACTTTCCTGGTTTCTAGCCCATTTGCAAAATTGCCAGTTTTGTGACATTAATGTCTGTGTCCAATCAACTTCCTGACTCATCTTAAATAAGTCGTTTTTCATAAATGTATCAAAGAGATAGCCAAGAAATAGTTCTTCATTATCTCTTTGTTCATTTACCTTAATCTTTTAATCTTATTTTTTTTTAATTTAAAGCCAAATTTCTTGTTGACCCCTAGATGCTTCTGTGATTAATTTTCATTTAATTTAATTTTTATTTCAAACACCTGTTTGCAAATATGACATCTTTCAAATCATTATGTAGTTCTCAATAGGCTTTTAGCTTTCTATCTTCAGAACTTTCTGTCAGATTTTGCAACCTTCAGGCTACTCCTGAGTAATCAGGGAATATATTGTATGGGAACAGTTGAGAGACTAAACTGAAGGGGACATCATTTGTAACATTTACACAACATTTTTTGTTATTGTTTCCCTTTTAGCATTATTTATGGTATAATTACCTGAATTAACCACTCACCTTTGCTTTAAGGTCCACATGGCCAAAACTAACTAACTAGCTCTCTAACTTTTAGTTTCAACAGACAAAATACATGTTGCTACTGTGTTAAAAAATCTGCTTACCAGAACACAAAACACTACCAATAAGGTTTCTGACCGATATGCCAACATTACTTCTGATAACTAGAATTTTTAAGGGTTGGAAAATGTATATACGTTGATATTAGTATTTTTTCCAATGGTAGTTAATAGTTGTATTTGAACATCTGCTGCTCTATAAAGTACTTTGCTGTAATGTTATCCCAAATTGATATTGTTTGGCATGTAATGTCTGATACTGACATAGAGTAGAAGTAAAAAACTTATTAAATATATGTTAATTTGTTTCATGGCAAGGAGTGTAATGCTAAAACCAGCTATTGGTGGATAAAATGCTTTGATTTTGTGCTTTATTGACATGCTAGACAAATGAACTAACCAAATTAGCTTTCTTTTTATATCTGTTGTCCCTTCTGTTTCCTCTTTAGTATGAAGCCTCCTGAACAAACTATACCACTACAATTTTCCAGTACAAGTAGAAATCCACATTCCAGTAAGAATTGATGGTTTAATATACTGTATATGTGATACTTGTAACTGCGTATAGCTTTGTTCTAATACTATATTTATTAATTATTTTAGTTCCTTCAAGAAAACAGAATGGTTATTTTTCATATTCACTTCATCCTACTCATCCTTCCACTTCTGAAATGTATGTAAAAATTTGTTAATTTTCAATAAATACCTTTACCATGATGACATACTGAGTTTAAAATAAATATACTTTCTCATTTTATGTTTTGTTTCTGCTAATTATGTAAGTAAGAATGGACTGTGGAGTGTCTTCTGTATCCAAATGTACATAAAAATTGCAAAAAATTTCTAAGGCATGGTGAACCTAACACTAAAGAATTACTGGATGGATGGGTATATATACATACATATATGTTGAGAGACAGAGAGAGGGAGATTAGTGAGGAACTCATTCTGCTGAATTTAAAGAAAAAAGTTAAGGAAAAATAACTGTCTTGACAGACAGGGTTATGTACATTGTAGTTGTCTAAGGTTAGATGGGATGAACTCCGATAAGTCTCGATACATCTTAAATAAATTGGACATACAACATGCTCAAGCAAAAAGATTTCTATACCTATGACTATGACTTTTATCTTCATAGAAAAAATAAAATTTCGTACTATTATTATTGAGAAAACTAGAAATATGATAATATGGATATTTACTCAGACTTAAATGCAAGAATAACAATGCTAATCATAAAATGGCTTCCTCTGTAAATATCTAAATCAAAGCTCTGAATAAATTAATAGAATATCTTCCACATTCTAATGAATTCTGATTACTCATATGTGTTATGCATTATGTATTTGTTTTTTGCATTAATAGTGAGATTTAACATGAGAACATAATGTCATTTTAGTCATTAAAATGAATGTGTTAGTTTTATTACAATGTCATGTTTTTTGGCTTTTGTTGTAAGAATGGAGTCAATGGAGGTTGATCCTGTACCTTCTCCAATGAGGAAGGTAAGTGTTTGGGGATTTTTTACATGTTTCTGTATGTGTGTTTACATATATGTATATAAATGTATGTATGCTTTTGATTTCTCTTACTCTGTTAACACCGCAAAAAATAGAACCCTATGATCCACCTTCATTCCAAATACTTTTGCAAATGTTGATTTCAGCTATTTTTGATGCTTAATAGAATTCAGATGCTCCCCAAAATTAAATAAAACACAGTAGTGAATGCTAGACCATAAACAAGCTTTTAAACTTCTAAAACACAATTAAATTGCAAACTGTTTAAATCTCAGTATGTGTTTATTTTAGGAATGTTGTAACTCTTTCCGAAATAAATTCTGCTGATGTATGAAACTGGGAATCACAATTTACCTTTCATAAACGATTTTTGTGCTGTTTGACATGGTGGTCATGCTTCTCTCTATTCTCAGGAGCAACAATATGTATACAGTATTTTACCATGTAAGAAAAAAGCTACAGATAGATATTTGAGTAGGGAATTGCAAATTTTGAATGACATTGCTAAGATGAGAATGAGGATGGGATCTTTTCACTGTACTCTGTTTAGGAGAGGTCACATCAAGGAATGGATGCTAGCTGAAGAATGGAATCTCAGCACAGAAAATTATTTGTATGTCTGATATTTTTCTTACCTGAATGTGACAGAGGAGAGAGAACTTTTTGGAAAAAAAATTAAAATACATATTCTTTCATCACCCTGTAAACCTGTAAGGAGTAGTAATAATTCTGAGGTTTTGCATGTTAGTGCTATGAACAAGGCTATCAGTGGAGAGAGACAGAAATCTGCAGATTTTGTAGACCTTAAAAATGTAACAGTATCGATTAAAGTACCTTACTAATTAACATGATAATAACAACACTTTAATTAATACTTTGTCATCCGTTTAGCCTGAGACACCAACTGGTCCAGCAAGACTGTCATTAATAACTCCACCGCAAGATGGACGTATGGGTAAGTAAAAACAGAATTTGTACCTGGATAACACTTGTGTTACATTGAAAGGATTAATAAATTAAAATGCAGACATTAG
Organism: Upupa epops; assembly: GCA_013397515.1. Lineage (NCBI taxonomy): Eukaryota > Metazoa > Chordata > Aves > Bucerotiformes > Upupidae > Upupa > Upupa epops. The sequence continues at coordinate 10,988 of VZRI01011509.1, forward strand.
CAATTTACTGAGCAAATTTGTTTTGAAGTATAAGGAATGTGTGATGTGAGTATCAACCTAGCAGATGGAAAATGACAAACAATGAATGAAATAAGTCTTTGTAGTACTGACCTACTCTGTCCTGACAATAATTATCTGTAACCAAAATGATTATGCTGTGCAATCATCATCAACAGTTGCTAAGGAAATGCTGTAATGTTGTGTATGGATGAAATAGATTATATTGACCCTCCATTGTCCATAATGCCATTTTAAAATTCACATGAGGAAAAAGGGGAAACTAAATGGAAGTTACAAAAGTGTTCCATAAAAAAAATGAGGTAATTAAGGAATAAGACTTTACCTGCCTATACTTTAATTTCTGGACTGTTGCAGAATTGTTGAATTTTAAAGCAATCATAATAAAGGAGCAAAAATTTCTTTTTCTGTGTTATGTTATTTGTATGTTCAGGTCCTTTGTAAATGCTTCCTTAAAACATGTGGATAAAAAAAGATATCAAGAGTTCAGGCTAATTGGTTATTTTTATTGTGTCTAAATATAAATAGATATTTAATTAGATAGTAAAACTATATGTAGAACAGTTAGGCATTCAGCACATTTCAGAATCAACCCATAAAATTTTGCTGTGGCAAAGCTGAATGAATCAAAATGTGCTTGCAAAAGAAAGGGCAAGTAGAAACAGTGATTTAATGGTGAATTAAAGTAAATTTCCTTATTAAAGACAGATGAGGCAAAAAAATACCTGAAGAAAGGGAGTACCTCGACACAGTATCTTCATATTCTAATGACAGTCTAATAAATGAGAGAAAGTGAGAGAAACCAGTATACATGTTTGAATTGAAAAAGTAATATAGTGCAATATGATGCTTTTGTGACATCTAAGCAGTCTGTACAATTAATACATTAATACTAAAGAAAAATTTTCACCTTTACCCTTTATTGGAATACTACTGGGGGCTTTTGATAGCTTCCACTTTTGCTTGATACTCTTTCAGCTAGACATATGAAAAAACAATTCATGTCTCAGCAGATATCTTTCCAGCACAAGCAAGAAAATTGTAAACCCACATTATTAATTTTAAGTATGTTTTAATGCTTTCTCAAGTGACATGGTAACTTTATTTTGTCAGCCAGTTCCTTATCTTTCATTGTCTGTAGTAATTCTGCACCATTTTAAATTCTAGAATAAACTTATCATGAATTTGTCTCAAATAATTCCATTATATTATTAATCTTTGTTTCCAAGGTTGTCTTTTAGGTTTATTCAGGTTGGTTCAGTTTTCAATAACTTGTTTGTTACAGGTAGCATATTGTACAGAAATTCTCAGTCATCTGGAATAATGTCAAGTCAAAATAGTAGAGCAGGATCTACAAGGTAATTATATACCTTTTAAAAACATTACTATGAGAGACAGAAATTTGTTGTCTGGCCTGTAGTATTCTGTACATTTAAAGGTTATATTCTATACCCAAAGATATATTATTGTGCAGGCTAGCTATCATCCATTGAATGTGTTTTTATTGTTGGAAGGTTTTATTTTGAAATCACTTTCTTCAGAAATGTGCAGAAATAATCAGAGCTCCTGTAGCTGTGGACATCTACAGTCGTGGCACTTTTATACAAAGGCTAGTAATTTAATAGTAAGGAAACTCAATAGTGTGTCTGCTTTATAATTCCTCAAAAAATCAGAGTTGACATTAGAATATCTACACAAAAGCTATTCTCTGAATAACCTGAACATCTTCATGCAGCATGTAGCAGATATTTCAGGTTTTTCATCTAAACATTGAAAAAGTCTTAAACTATGAGAATTGCTAACATCAAAAAAGACTTCAAATGGTTCTAGAAAAAGTAAGCACTTGTTCTCTTTAATCATTAAGCCAAATATATATTCCTGTCAGAAACTGAAAATACAAACAAAATATGTAACAAAATATTTTTTCCATCTCTGATTGTCTTATAATATTTTCTCATTCTGTTTAAAATATGTAAAAATCCTAAAGAAATAGAAATCATATGTAAGGAATATGAAAACTACAAAAATGTATAGCATTTTCTATTAAAATACTAGGACATGAATTCAAGTGGCTGTGGAAATGTCTTGTACTCTGAAGGTATCTTCAAATCATAACTATGAATTAATCTCATTATCAGATCCACACCTATAGGACTACCACATAGTGGATGTTCACTTACATCATCATCTGGATCACAGAGTAGTAGAAGAGGTTCATGGGCTATTTCTGATTTCAGAACCCCTCAGCTGTATCCATTTACATCACCTTCCCCGCAGCCATCTCTAACAAGGCATCCAATCACCATCTCTGGACTTCTGAAAAGACAACATTTAGGTGAGTACATCTTATAAAATACAACATGTAATACCTCCTGTCAGCATATCACATGCTTAGTACTTATTTACTGGAGAATAGTAAATAAGACATAAACTAAACAACACAAATATAACATTTCTAAATTGCAAGTAGGCTCTTGGCAAAATATGGAAAATGTTGATGTTTATTAACAGTATTTTGCCTTAGTCTTCTGTGCAATAGAATATCTGCTGTAAAAATGTGTTCATGCTTTGCCTCAGAATAATTCTTCAAGAAAGATTTAAATTTAATAATGGCCATAATTGTTGTCTAAAAGAAACCCAGCCAACCCAAACATTTTTGAATACTGTAAAACAAATAATAATATGGAAAAAATGCAGTCCTGCAACAAATGTTAAGTAAAGATTGGAGAAAATAAAAACATGAAGTCGTAGCAAGACTGAGGTAGTCAGTAGGAGTCCTCTACTAAAGCAAAGTAGTTTGGTTGACACATGGGAAAGAAGGAAAAAAATGTGTATAATGAAAAGAAAGAATGAAGACAGTTCTGGTGTGACTGAATGTCACATTGCAGGAAGTGTTTGATAGTTGACATCTCACTGTGTCCAGCAGAAATGAAAAGAACATAAAAGAAAACTGCAGCATTCTGAGGGTAAGTTGTTTAACACCTGGTTATTGTGAACTAGGAAATATTAATGAAAAATTACAAATGAATGAACTAATTCTGAGAATTAATAATGGATAGGCAATGAGGAGATAGTGACAAAGAGAAGAAGAAGGAAGATGTCTGAAGAAATAGAAAAGAAGTGAGGATATTGAAAGGGCTAGGAGTATAAAAGAAGCTGAAAATGATGCATGGGACAGAACAAAGTCTATAAAGGAAGTGGATTAAAGAAATTATGAAAAATGGGGATAAGAATGCAGAACATTACTGTACAAGAGAAAGCAGGATGGAACAAAGGAAAATTTTAAGAGGACTATTTTTCCTGTGCAAAGACAATTTTTCCTGTGAAGCGAGAAAAGTAGATATTGGATGTTCTGGATAGTTATAAAAAACAAAATGAATAAAAGAGAAAGGATAAGGAAATTATGGGAAGAGAAAGATGACTAAAGCATTTTCTAGTCTTTTATTTTTTAAATATTATTTATTTTATTATACTAGTGATTTTTCCCATGTTCTGTATGATATTTGCTTTATTTCTTTTATAATTACTGATTATCCCAATTACAGACTTCAGTAGGAATCTTCCTGATCCCATGATTTTTTTCAGTCGTAGTAGTGTTGCATTATTATGTCTCAGCTTCACATTTCTTACAGACCTAGCAGTCAACACCCACATAAATGTCTGCATGTGACATTTAAAACAGAGATGCTCCAGGGTGTTATTTGTTGAGTGCAGTATAAAATTAGCAGAAGTAGCTGCATACAGAGCAGCCCAAGAGAGATTTAGGTGGGAATGCACTACAGCAGATTAATTCATAAAATCATAGAACAGCCCAGGTGGGAAGGCATGTTGAAAGATTGTCTGAAACAAAATCATCATGAAATAGAAATGAACATATTTAAAGAAACTCAAGGGCACACAAGTTAGAAATTCTAGCAACTTGTAGAACTTTATATCATAACTATTTTTCTTGTGGATTTTCTGGGCAGTGATATATGCATGTGAAATGATGCATGAACCTGACAGAATCTGTAAATAATGCAGTAGAAATTTAAGTTAAAAAAAGAGAATGGCTACATTGAACATAAGTAGTGGTTGTGTTTGAGCTATATGTTTCCCATGTTGTTTGTGGTTCATAAGAGGAACAATGCTTCGAACATTCACTGGAGTAGCTGTTGGGTGTGGCAAAAATGCTTTTATAGAAAGTTAAAAAACTAATTCTGTAATATAAATACAAAGAGGCATCTCCAGTTTCATAAAAAGTAGTTTTCATAAACCCATACGAGGTTAATTTTTGTTATTTGATAGTTTCTGTTTTCTCTCCTTGATTTAGTTCTCAAAATAATTTACAGGTATGATGTTTTTCTTTAGCCTTACACATTTATACTTGTATTCTTCTAGGATCGGCTAATTTTGGAGGCCATTCATCAGAAAGATAAACAAACATCCGTGAATTGTTTTGGTCAATAGTCATCTGTAGAAGCCAAACACAGTCTTTGGATACCAAAGCATTTGCGATTTCTAGAAAGTGTCAAATTGGCATAAACCATCTAACTATTCAGCATGAATAATGTATTTAAGACATAAGTGATCTTGCTGACTAATTCTACAGTAGTTTTAAACAGGAGTATAAATTCAATTCCTCTTCTGTGTTTTAGAAATGTTGTCTTAAAATGTATTATTTAAATAAACAACCTTTCATAACTGTTAAAAGAAAGCATGACTGTGTATTTAATGACTGTTTCTTGCTGTGAATGCAGTGAGCTGCAGCAGAACGCTTATTTTTTAAATGTTTGCACTCATGCAGTATGATGAGCCCCAGCCCCCCAAAAAATTAATTTATGTTGTTTTGATTACAGAATGTCCAATTTTGGTGCTTAATCAGTCAGGTTTTCTTTAGTGTTGAAAGGGGTAAGGTTTGAAGGGTATTACATTCCAACAGGTTCTTAGGTAGCAGGGATTTTTCCCAGAATGGAGTGAAGTGGAAGAACTGGGATAAAAAGGCAAAGCACAGCAGAGACTACCTTTACTCACACAGGAATAGCAACTGGAGGCTCTGAATGTATGGTGCCAGAATACACCCCCTTCTTTTGCAAAGAACTCCCAAGCTGAAATCCCACCTATTACTGTGGTATGGTCTGGCAAAATTTTGTTATGAGCAAGACATCAAATATGCACCTTTTTTGGGGGAAAGTTTGGCCCTAATTTTACCTATACAGTTTTAAAAATAACAGAACTAAAATCTGATTTTTTAAGACAAAATCTCCTGAGTACATTGTAAGTTTCTTCAGGGTTGAGATGCTTTGCTTGATGGAACAATTAGAAAAGGAAGAGCAGAAAAAAGGAGGAGGTTTTTATAATACTGAGACAAAGTGTTAATTCGTTCAGAAAATGTGAATGATAGTTCTTACTACCTCAGAATTTAATTTCATCCTTCTTACATCAACTCCCTAGCTGGCTATGGCCATGAATTTTAACTGGCAAGGGTATCCTTTGAATGAGAGTAAAACAGATAGAAAAACACCTGTTTTGTGAATACTTTTGGAACAGCAGCTTCCATGGCTGTTAGGCTTTGAGATTCCCTTATTTCAATGTAAAACTGCTTTCTATATTTTTACCATTGGAAAGTTTGTTTTCTCCTCCTCAATATTTTTATTTTAGATGGGATTTCTAAGTAAATTTCCTTTTAAGAAAATGTTTATTTGAAACAGTTTTACAATTCCATAACATGTACAAGAAAAGGAGTGTGGTGTAACTTTTAAAATTCCCTACTTTATTTACAGATAAGCTGGAATAACTGAAAAATTAAGCTAGTGAAATATGATGACTGGTTTCCACATTAACTGTACCCAATGATTTTTCTGTTTGGATCACAAGATGATATTCTTTCTGATTTCTATTTTGTCATACTGCAGAGTCATCTTCCAAGTCTGTGAAGTCACACTATAGGTTTTATTATTGCTGAGAGTTGCATTCTATAGTCAGGTGGAATATCTAGACTTTTATTAGTCTTGCTTGCCCCTTCAACCCTCCCCTCCTCTTCAATTTCATGGTTGTAAATGAAGTCAGAATTTGAGGTTGATGAAGGTATGAAGTTATGTCTATAAAAGGGACTTGTCTGAATGTTCCCTGGAAGGAGTTCTATAGGAAGGAGTCATACATGTTAGTTCTACCTGTGCACCCTGTCATTCAAAGATGTGAATAATTCCACTCAGACAGCTGCATGATTTCTGTCTTGCTGCTCACCACAGTGGTAATCTTTAGTCACATTTTCTGTGGTAAAAGATTGATACAAGCAGAGTGTGTTTTGTGGCTGCAGGTCAAGAGAGTTTGGAGTATCACATCAATAAAGAAAAGAGGCATAGTTCAAAAAATGTGTGTTTATAGAATTTACTTCTGCTTTGAATTACTTAGTAGTATCTTCTACTTAACAGGTACAATCAGATCTATTTGAGCTCTCAGTCCAAACCGCATATAGAGTGAAATATTTCTAAACTTACATCTAAATGACTCATAAAATGCAAAATCATTGCTAGAAAATGTAATTGAAAAAAGCCATTTGAAGAATACAATTTACGAAGTTCAGTGCTTTTATTGTTTGTTCAAAAAGAGTTTAAAATACTTAATTCAGCATTTTATTCTTTAAGAAGAAGAGAAGGGGGGAAAGGTAAGTTTCATTTGTGTGCCATAAGCACAAAGGTTTCAATATTCCTCTCTCAGGCATCCATCTTCAGCGACTTTTCCCTGCTTTTGTGAGAAATGATCGTCCTTTAATCTCTAAAGGGATTTGCAGTACACCAGTCATACACGAGAGGGTGCTAACTTACCTCTAAACGAATTTATGCGGTCATCCTGCTCTTGGGTCTTTTCGGTTTGGAATTCATATAAAAAACCTATAGTTAATAAGAAGGGCCAGAAAGTGATGTAAGTGAGTTTGAAGACAAAACATCAGAAAAGCACACGAAGATGAACAGAAGATGTGAGAAATTGTATGAACTAAACATTAAAATAGTAATACAGGAGCCCTCAAATATGTGAAAGGTAACAAAGGAAGCAGTGGAAGCATGCTGATGGGGTAAGCAGTAGCGGCCATAGGGTGGCTTAGGTCGGAAGTGACTTTAAAGATCATCTAGTTTCAATTCCATGCAATGGGCAAGGACACCTCCCACTAGACCAGGTTCTCCAGAGCCCCATCCAACATGACATTGCACAGTTCCAAGGAGGGAGCACCCACAACTTCCCTGGGCAGCCTGCCTGAAAGAAGAAATTACTCATGCTTGATATTTAGAAATTACTTAAGAGAGTGCTTTGGCTACACACTAGTCCCTTGAGATGGGCCAATGCACCATCAAGGTGGGTATCCAAGACTACAGATTTCAGATGCTGGTGCTAAAGCTGTAGTGCACAGCTTAAAGAAACACAGAGGCTGAACTGGTCTCAAGTTCTTTTCAGTGTTTGTGTCAGGTGCTTTCTGTTTCTGAGTCATAAGAGGGCACTAATTTATCTTTTGCAGTTCTCTGGGACAGAGCACAGGAGTATCTATTTCACTACAAGGGTGTTTTATGCACACACAAACAATAGCGTAAGATTTTATTACAACTCAGTATCACTCCATTCATGCTATGGGGTCACCACTAATACTGAATGTATCCTCTTGTTTGTGTTACTGTTGCCTGCTTCAGCTTCATTTCACAGTCATCACTTATCTTTTTCACAAGGTGATGCTTACACTATATGAGGTAACATCATGTCTACTTATTGCTTTGTAATACAAAGGAAGTCCATTGCAGACGAACGCTTAGTCTGTTAGACATAATACCTGATACTTGCCAAGTAGCATTTTCTACAACTGTGCCAATGAAAATGTGAAATTGCTACCACTTATTTTTGAGCTCATGTGTTCAGGCAGTTAGAGGAGAATGTCATAACTCAACAAGATGCAGCACTGCTGGCTTATCTATGATAGCCCTATCTTTCCTCTAGAATTTAACCTGCTCGTGACCTGAGGAAATGCAATTTGAGAATTCTCTCCTTCTGTGGTCTCTGTGTCAAAAGCGACAATGTACTTCAGGCTGCAAATGAGCTTTGTGTGACCCTGGAGCAAATGCTGTTTCTGGTGGTCAGATGTGTGCTGTTGTGCCAGACTCTTCCTACAAATATTTTCTGTGTGGGTTGGAGCACTGGTGCAGGGAGTAGAACACTGCTCCTGTTCATGCCATGAACAGCTGTAGTTCTTTCACAGCATGCCTTTAGGATTGCAAGGTACCCCATCAGCTCCAGCAAGCACTGATGCAATCAGTAAATCATTTGCAAGTCTAGAACTCCTGACTGGTACCAAAACTTGCAGGAAAAGCTGCCTGATTTGCACCAATATGCACCAGTGTCATTGGTACTAAAGTGACTGGCTTGCTGAAGGTCTTCATGGAGAAGGTTAACAATGTCCTGTCCTGAGGACCATTCCGCTGGTGTGCCCCATGATACCTTGTCCATTGGAAAGATACGTAACATTTATCCTGACTCGTGACAGTACACTAGTACCAGGGACTAGGGTGCCAGCTGTTTGGAAGGGACAAGGAAAGAACTTTCTTGGGACAAAGTAATACTTGTGTGGTAATGAGGTGGGGAAGGACATGACTGAGCATGCTAAAGGAATTTTAGTGACTGTGAACAAGATGTGTTATCAAGTTACTCATAATTTACCATCAGCAACAGAGGAAAAGTCTTTCTATTCTTCAAATGAATTGAAACAGAGCTGCTTTTGTGTTTTGTGCAGGACGTGGGAAATGTCCCTCCCAGCCTTGCCCAGAGCAAACAGCAATGCCCTGGCCTTACTGCTGTAGAGCTATCCAAAACCCACCAAACCCTAAAAAGAGGCTGTTCTGCGGCCTAGTCTACCTTGAGATGTGCTGAAACTCAGCTGTGCTGCCAAGGCCTACATGCTAAAAATCCTCTGCAGAAGATCAACAGCACTGAGAGAATCCACTTTATTTCTGGCACGCTAGAGAATCCCTCTGTGCAGGTAGTATTTCGTCCTAAGCAGCACAGGGCATCTCAGCACATTTCCTATCAGGACAGCCTCCATAACAAGATCAAGGGCTGCCTATCCCAATTGTGAAAGTGTCTGGAGGTAACAACAGTCACACCAGACATTCCTAAAGGCTTTTTCTGGCCCCTGTTTTAACAGAGAGCACATCTTAGCCATGTTTGACATCCTTGCCCAGCTCAGTGTTGAGCCAAACAGAAGCTGACTTTGGAGATGGTCTAAGTACATCTGCTTCTTTATGTATTTGGCTGTGCAAAATATTGTGAAAAAACCCACATCCCATGCTTCTCCAACTCTTCTGAACTCGACTGATTTGAAACAGGCAGGACAGAGCTCCAAGACACAGTGGGCGATGACAGGCAAAGCTTTGTGCAATGGCACTAAGGTATGGATGTGCAGTCTGGTATTATCTGGTCCAGTCTTAACTGGTTTTGACCTGAATTTGCAAACGGGCCCTAGCCTGGGAGGGGGACAGCTCTCTGTGTGTTGGCTGTTACTCTAACAGTTGTCTGTAACGTGGGAGCATTATAAATGGTGGACAGGGCAGGAAAGCCTAGCCGTTAGGGATAAAGACAGGAAGAACGAAAGCAGCCAGAAGCATGGAGGAATGTTTTCAGTGTAAGCAACTGCATTCCAGTCTTGCTCAGCTTTTCTCCTTGTGTGAACTCAGATGTTCACACATGTTCTCCTTTCTGCTGTATTAGGGTTGGTTCTGGAAGGCGTTCAAGGTCGGGAGATGCTGTGGAATACCTAAAGGAGTATTGGTTCAATATTGTTTCTTTGGTGTGATGGCTTTGAGATCATTCTTCTTGGAATAGGTATGCGGACCAGGATCGCCTTACTTATATACCTCATTGTGAGCTCCAAAATAGGCATTTACAGCTTTCTATGCATTTATTTCCTCTTCTGCTAGAATCCTCACTGGGATAAGAAGCAAGGCAAATAGTCTTCAAAATGTAGAGAACTTGTGCTATGGAGCATAGTGCAGAAAATAGAGTGTAGAGTGTGTGGGTGAATATAACACAGCCCAGTAATGTTTCAGTGCCATGCATTAATTCATTGCAGAAAAGTAAGGAGAGCTTTAGCCTGTGTGTATGAAATTACCAAGTTGACAGACTATTAGCATGAATGTGAAAAGCTCCTAGCACTGCAGATGGTAACTACATTAGTGCTGTATTCCAGAAAACAGCATTTACCCAAGCTATAGGTCTTACTGACATAGGCTGTGGGAAGGCTAGTTCTGCCAATTGTCTGTTGCCTTCATATCCTCCAATCCTGGTGCAAGTTAAAAGTAATATCTTAAAAGACTCAGTCTAATATTTTGAAAAATGGCAGTGCTATCTATCTGTGTGGGAAGTCACATGTCAGTGACATTTGGTTGGCACAGTGGGTTTTGAGAAAAAAATAGCAAGGGAAACAGTTGGCACTGAGTTTTGAGAAGGCATGTATCAGAAAGCGTGAGTCTATATGCAGCAAACTCACATTGTGTTTGCTCATGCAACACGTTGTGTGGGTTTTCAGTAGTTTTTGTGGAAAATATGTTAATACATTTTACATATAGTAAGTACTTTCCCTTTAACCTAGGTGATGTTCTCACAGTCTATGCCATATACAATATGTTGGCACTCACATTTTTCAGGACACACACAACCCAGGGGTGGGTGGGCATATGCATTGGCTGAGTGACTTGTACCCTGCCTTGGATGCGCATAGATATGATGGATCTGTATCTTCATTTGCTCGTGCAAATATTGATGGCTTTGTGCAGATTTAGAAGAAAGATGAATTATATTTCCAGTTCAGCTTCAACTGGGATCTAGCAAGCCACACCCCAGCTGCAGTCTTTCTCCTTCACACCACAAATCACAGCCAGAAAATAATATTAACAGTGCTAAGGCATCAGACTGATGGATCCTTTTTGCCCACTGAATGAGACAGCAGCCTTTTGGCATTCAGGAATAAGAAGTTCAGAGTCTCTCCGATGGGCTGAAATGGACAGCTTTTGTCAGTCTTCATAGGAATGTGTGGATGGGCCAGAAAAGTTGTCTCCTTGATGGCATGTGGAAAACTCTTACGAGTCCCTGCATGGTGGTGGCCCTGCATGTCTCCTCCCATAACACTCAGAGAGACTGTTCTATGTGATTAATGGTTGTAACACTTCAGCAGCTAGATCAGACCAAAGAGTGACTTCATAAGTGTTTTTCATATGTGCAAACATTTTAATGCATCACAACTTGAGCCCCTTTTTCTTTGGGGCAATCTTTTTTAAAAAATTGCTATTCTCTTAAACCTCTTACCTCAGTTGAGGTTTAAGTTGTTGATGATGGAGCTATAAATATAACCACTATAGAGACAAGCTATAAAAGAAATGTCACAAATACACGTATGTGTGTATAAAGTGCGTGCCTACTGAAAACCTTCCTGTTGTTTGCAACTGCCAATTCAGATGTTGTTCCTTGAGAAAGATATAAATCAGAAAATCAGCTCCCTACAGTATGCTGTTGAGGTAACTGCAGATTTTCTGCATCAGTTGTTAATATGGCAACAGTATGTTGGAAGGACAAAAAGAGGGCTGGAGAGAAGGAAACAGCATTTGTAAGACTTAGCTGTGGCTGTCAGAACTGTAATAGTAAAAAAGTAATAGTTTTTGTTAGGCAATAAACTGGATCCCTGCTGTGCTTCATTTAGTTTCCAAAATTCATAAATGCAGCCTGTTTCCAAAAAATTAATTAGCTCATGAGTAAAAAAAACACAGGAGTTTATGTAAGGTGCTTTAGAGCTTTCTTGTGATATGCTAATTGATGTTTTATTTTACCTAAATTACCTTTCAGCAGTACTGAACTGTCTGACTACACCGTATGTAATGTCACATTACCGCACCTATCACGCTTAATGAGATACTGCTGTATGAGCTATATATTTTCCCCAACTTTATGTAGTGTTTAATCCACATTCTTTATATCCAAGACAGTGAAAATTGTGGCTACTCAGGGAATACAACTGCTTACATTTTTTGTTTTAAGCAGTAATAAGCAGATCCTGGAAGAGTCTATTAATGCAGCACAGCTAAAGCCAAGTTGGTGGGCATAGGTGAGATTTTGCCATTGAAGAGTCTGGCACCCAGCTGTGAATTTACTCCAGCAAAGATTGCCAGCAAAGGGCTTGTAAGCCAGTCATCTCTCACTCACACACCAAAAATAAATTGGGTGGGACCAATGTGATACAGGAGCCCAACCATCTGAGCAAGAGGAGGTTTTATTCTTTTTGAAGGTTTTTGGGCAGAGGTGCCTGGAATATAACTAAATGCTGCCAACAATTGCTTTTAAATTAGAGCAACAAGTCCCTTTTATACTGAAGGGAGATAAACAATTTTCATTAAAGTCAAGCGAGGGTATGGACCTGGACAGGTTGGAGAGTTGAGCAGAGAGGAAACTAATGAAGTTCACAAAGGGCAAACACAGAGTATTGCACTTGGGAGGAATAAACTTCTGCACCAGTAGAGGCTGAGGGCTGACCTGCTGGAAAGAAGTCCTATGGAGAAAGACCTGGGAGTCCTGATGGGCAAGTTAACCATACACTGTGTGCTTTTGTGGTCAAGGAGGCCAACGGTCCCCTGAAGGGCATAAAGGAGACAGTGACCCACAGGTCAAGGAAGTCTGTCCTCTCAGTCTACTTTGTCCTGATGAGGCTACATCAGGAGTTCTGTGTCCAGTTCTGGGTTCCCCAGTTCAAGACACAAGGTCTAGATGATCCTGCTGTGGCAGGGGGATTGGACTAGATGATCTTTTGAGGTCCCTTCTGATCCCTGATGATTCTATCATTCTGTGAACTACAAAGAAAATGCAGCAGAGGGCTATCAAGATGATGAGGGGACTGGAGCATCACTTTTATGAGGAAAGTCTGTGAGATCTGGGTATGTTTAGCCTGGAAAAGACTGAGGGAATATCTAAAAGATAAATATCAAGAGGATGGGGACAGGCTTTTTTGAATGGTGCCCAGCAGGACAAGGGCTAATGGGCACAAACTGGAACATAAGATGTTCCACCTAAACATGAAACCTGGTTGCTTTGAGGGTAACAGCTTACTAGAACAGGTTGCCCGGAGATTCTGGGTAGTCTCCTTACCTGAAGAGATTCCATGCACCTCTGGAAGTGACTATGTGCAACCTGCTCTGGGTGAACTTGCTTTAGCAAGATATTGAACTAAATGATCCCAAAAGGTCCTTTCTACCTCCCATCATTCTGTGATTGTGTGAAGCACCACTGGCCATGCTCACAGTTCCTAACCACATCTTGGGTTTTGGTCATTTAAAAGGAGATAAATGCATGTGGATCATAAATAACAAAACTTCGGGCAATGAGTTTGTTACAACTGAGAAGGTAAGAAACACATAAGTTTGCTTGACAATCAGTAGGGCTTATGCTTGAGTTCTTTTCCGAAAATATCATATTATTCTTTTGGCAATACTAAATATATAACTTACCTAACTGTCCTTGAAGGTCTTCAAAAAGTGAATGGCATGGCACTTTGGGGCATGATTTAGTGGGAATAGTGGTGTTGGATTGATGTTTGGACCTGATGATCTTAGAGGTCTTTTTCAACCTTAGTGATTCTATGATACTATTCTTTGTTACGCTGTTCTGTCATGAATCTTCATATGACATATAACTCAGATATTTTTAACAAGAATTCTCAGTGTTTTCCAGTAAAAACATATGCAAACTGGGAGGGAGAGACAACACTTTTATATTTACCATTGAGGGAAATCCATCAGCTGGATGCAACAGTGTTTAGGCACCAGTCCATGGGCTGGATAACAGTAAAAAGTCATCACTGTGTGGCTCAATCTTATCAGCCATAGAAGAATCTACTCCACCATGAAGGTTGCTTTACCATGAGGGGCATGGGATGTCTAATTAGCTGTGAACTCTGCCTGAACTTTTCCTTGAGCTTAGTGCTACACTGTAGCCTTCCTGGTGTCTAATTAGGGTGAAATCACACTGCAGCACTAATCTGATTCAGGTAAAAACAAACAAAGCGTGAGATAGGCGTCTGCAGGAGGCCAGTCTTTTATTAGTCCCTGTTCAGAGGTGCCTGCCCATTTAACCCAAAATAGCCCGTTTTTTGTCTAGTACTGAGTTTAAAAACAAGCAGCAAATAATCTGTGGTTTTAATCTGCAAGCAGCCTCAGAAAGGCACATGCTCGGGCCCTATGCCTCATCTAGCACTGCCCTTCATGTGCTTTTCAGCAGCAGAATTGTTTTTCAGTGCAAGGAAGTGCATTTTCCAAAAGAGATGACTTTTTAAAAACATCATGTTTTTTGAAAAATGTAAGTTTTTCATGTTTTCTCATTACTCAACCAAAACCAAGAAGATCACAAACACAAAATCTTTTGCTTGCAATAGTATATTCTTATTCAGAGGACAGTAAAATATATCCTCACTGCCTACTCTCCCATCTTTTTATTTCTGCGAGAACAAGGAGAGCTAAGAAATCCTCGATGTTGCATAGCAAACCCGGCCAGAGAACTACTCACCCAGCCTTCTGTTACCTAAGACAAATATAAGAACAGATTCTTGCCCAGTTTCCAGGGGACTGAAGTGGCATCTTTTGATACTGTAGTGCTGCATTTTCCTTCAAAGAAGAGAAATAGGGAACTATCCATGTAATAGAAATTGGGAAATTAATGAAATCATTTGTGTTCAGAAGCAAAGGAAATGTTTTAAATTCTAAATCCATGAAAATCTGGTGGGATCCAATTAAAACAACATACAGGAAAAATAAAAACATGTTCTTATTATAAGTAGCATTTCTGGACTACTTTTCCTATCTAATGAGATGTTAAACTTATGCACTGCAGGAGACTGTTTCTATGTAACACAAATTGAGACCACAGGATCTGAAGTAGAATAGCCAAGGAATTTACCTCATGTCACTGCTACTAATGTGTTTAGTACTACTGATACACAAATATTCATTACAGCAGAATGGAACCAGTGTGAAACCAGCTGAAACCTTCCCAAAACTCTTTACACAACTCAAACTATAGATCTGCAGTCTGGTACAAATCAGAATACAGCTTGCGACAAATGGGAGCAGCGTTTCCTCACAGCCATGGCAGAGGTAACAGGGATGTAAGGGATGTAAGAGCAAAAGGCACTCTAAATAATGAACTGCTGAGTAAGAGCGAAGCCTAGATTACAGTATGTAGCTCACAGCTATCAACAGGCAACAGAGCAACTGGAAATGGTCTCTGAAAAATGTGTTCAATCAGGGAAATCGCCCCACCTGTAGTTCATTACCAGGATTAAGGCCTGATACAAAGTGACAGTCGGTGCTATTTGTTTAGGCAAAAAGCTCCCTGCCTTTGTAGGTTTTGGCATATCCGTCTGGCTTTAACAATATAGATCTGAGGCAGCTAGTGTAGCTTTAATGTTAAATTAGCCAGGGTGGAAAGTTTGCCAAAGCCAGGCAGAAACAAAGTGTTCTTTTCTGCAAAGTTGGCACATGGGGCCAGTTTTATTTCGGTAGCACCCATGTGGTAGGTTTTCCATTTCCCATATCCATGGCAGCGTCGTCCAGGTATTAGATGTCACTTTGTCACCAGAGCTGTATACTATGACACCACAAGGGGAATCATGGTCTCCAGGGCTGAGAAAACTGTAAATACCCCATCGCTTGTTGGGAAAAGGTCTCCTGTGCTTGCTGGCGCTCAGAGCGGCTGAGCAAAAAGGGGAAAAAGATCAGCCCTTTGTTTAGAGGAGACTCATGCTGCAGAAATCTGAGATCTGTTCTGAAGTTTAAACAAAAGATAAAGGCTCGAGACCTCAGCTGGTAAAAATTAGTGCTGCTACTGTGAACTTCTGGAGCTGCCGCAGTTTAGTTTATTGTAAGACAGCTGGAGTGTGCTCTGCAGCATGTAACTGATTCATTGCTGAGTTGTTCCAGCTCTGCAAGGAGGAACCAGTGCTGGAAAGGCAGCTCATGCTCCAATGCTTGCTAAATATGGCTGGTGGTCTCGAGTTAGCTTCAGAAAATAAATATCAAAGGCTATTATGCCAGTTGTTGAATTTGTATTGTAAAACCAAGAGGATTGTAGTTTATCTCCCTTTTTGCATTAGGAGGCTAGAGCTGTGTTTATGGATGTTACACAGCAGAGATTTTGTCAGAGGGTTAGGGAATTATTTATGTATTCCTGTACAACAGCACAGCATCTGAAGCACAGAATTATGTTAGTTATTAGTAATCAACACCTTACGTTCTAAATACACCCTGTGTATGATGTTCTCTTGCCCTTGATGCTGCCATCCCACCCATATACTGCCCAAGGCCATCATAAACCTCTCCTTGCACAGATAAAATAACATGGATCTAAAATATTAAAAAATTGTGTTTCTTCTCCGTAATAGTCTTTTTCAGAGCTTAATCTAATGTCTAGACCTGGTGGGTTAGGAAGAATTCTTCTTTGGAAATCATCCTATGTCTATAATTTTCACCTTTTTTCCTCAGCAGCTGGCATAAGAGCTATGAACTGAAGCCAGAGCAGACACAGGTAGACCAGGCATGTGCTTCTCGCCAGGAGGGCATCAGGGCTTACACCTTTGGGATCATTCAGCCCAGTGATGATTAAGGTAATCATGTTTGAGACCTGCACTTTATGTTTTTAAGAGAAATCAGCATTAAACACTGTATCATTCTGCAATATCAGAACAAGATGTACTAATATCTTAAATCAAATATGAAGCAAACATGGCAATTTAAAGCATATAAACCACTGGGAACTTTGCCACTAAGGGAGCAGAATAAGCTGGAAAAGTTTGCTCACGTCTTGCAGAGCTTAGTGAAATCCTAATGATGAGAAATTGGGCATGCAAGGTAAAAGGAGCAGTGCTGAAAAATAGAATACTGATGCACTCAAAAACCTTGTAAAAAAGCAGAATAACGAGGAGGCTGAGACAATGTGGGTATCAAGCTGTACCAGATCTTTACAGAAACAATGTATTTATGCCTGTTGTTCTAGCACTGAAAGTAAGTAAGCAACACAACTACAGGAGGCACCAGGATCTGTCATCACTTAGAGCCAGAACTAAGTCATGGCTAATGGACTATAATGCAATCTAAGTAGCACTGCCATGAAACCAGAGAAATTTCATTTAGATCAGAGGACTCTGTGTGGTATAGACTTATGCATATAATAATTCTTAGTCATGACAGATTAGGCTGCCACTGTACTACAGCACTCTGGCCTTTTACAGAAATGCCATCCTGTGTTACATATTTTGTTTTAGTCTGTGCCCTGCAATACGTATTAGATTTGTATGAGCCACTAAAGACCCAGCTGAAATCCCTAAATCTACTATAGTATCAGAGATCATAACGTAAGATGCCCAGAACAACAAAAATAGTTCCACTCACTCACAGGATATAAGTGATCATCAGCAGTTTTTTTAACAAGTAAGAAATAAAGTCATGGAAGGCCCAAGGAGCTGTGAAGAATTATCCCTCTTGCACAGGATTGTTCATTGTTATCCAATGAAACTAACAGCTTTATTGTAGTAAACTGTGTTCAAAAGTGCTGTAGAGTAGTAATTCCACATGCATTTATTTGAATGTGTTGGAAGAAAGAAGGAAACCTGGAAAATTTCCTTCTTCATCCACTAGAAGAGTCGTTTTCCAGATCCTAGAGGTGTTAAAAAGCTCATAGTTTCTTTTCTTTTGCTTTGATTAATTCCACTTTGTGCTACCACTTATTAAACAACACATAGACGTTACATGTTTGTCTCCTTGTGGCTGTGTGTACAACCTCTTACCATTAAAAAGGAAAGACAGAATTCCTCTTTTTAAGCTTAGATATTCCAGCAGGAAGGATGGATGTTGCCAACCAGGGAAGATAGTGCGCTCTGTTCCTAACAGACTCACATCATATCTGTCTGAAAACCTCCACCTTTACCTTTCATGTTCTTCAAGAAGTTCTGAAGTGTTTGAAATTCTCTCAGACTGTGAGGCATGTGTGATTTAAGGTACCACAATCCTGGTGCTGGCCAGAGCAAGGATCTTGGTGGTCTTGTTTTTGCTGCTTTTCAGTCTATGTTCCAGGGTCCCAGAAGCTAGAAAATGAAGCAACTAGAGGAGGGTGAAATAAGGAAATGGGGAATGGAATTTTGTACCTGCAGTACTTCTCTTATAGTAGCTGAGATGTAGCCAGACCTTAAACTCAAAATTAAAGTCCAAGAATTGCTCCAGGTTCCTACAGTTTACACTCAGCCCTGGTTACCCCATTCTTAAAGTGTAGACAGAGACCTCATGAAATGTCAGCTGGCTTCTCTTAGCAGTGTCTGTCTTTGGACTGTTAAATTGACCGATGCTTTTATGTTTTGCGCTGAAGTATAGGGAAGCAAGTAATGCCTATGGTTATGTTTATCATTTATAAGTGTGGAGATGTATTGAAAAAAATAAGCTTGAGGAATGTGAAGCTTTTACAAAAAAGAAGTCAGTTGGATTTATTTAGCTACTGCATGTTGAATCATTGAATAGAAACTTGATAGTAGCACAGGAACATAGTAACATCTTTTCAACTTGTTGTTATTCCACATATTTTAACTCCACAGAGATTTAGAATACAGTCACTGTGACCTACACGCGTAGTTAGTTCTCAGCTTGTAATGCATAAGTGAATGAAAGCATTTGTCTGCTTAGCCAAGGTTCACTTGCGTTCACATCATTTGGAGCTGATATTTTCCTGGTTTACTTTCTGGACAAAAAAACCACTGGTTCAAACATGTATCTCCTGTAAGACTGCAGATTTCAGTTACTTCAGCAATTAATAAGGACCCATAGCTTGTCTTCAGGGCAGGTAACAATACCGGTATAACAATACTGATGACCGTAAGTTTGGATCATCATAGATGAAATGTGGGTAGATGTAAACACATGGCATTGGTGGCTTTGTTGCTTCCTGGCAGGGCTGGCCTCATTAAAACAACAATTTTGCTGAAGCTTTTGTGCCTGTGATTAAAGCTGCCAAAACTTTTAAAGAGTCAGAGTTTCAAAGTGATATTTGGGATAGTTTCCAAATGTATCTGGTGTAGTCCAGCCCTCCACATTAGACTTGTAAAGCTGTATGTTTTTGAGAATAAAGGAGATCTTTCATTTACCCAATAGGCACTTACTTTCATCTTTTCATTTGTCATCTGTTGTATTTGTAAGAATGTTTATTTTCCTCCAAAGAAAACCGCCTGTGGGATATAACGAAGAATTATTTGATAAACAAGATGCTAGATGGCTGAAACATCACTGACACTTCTCTGAGCTTTGTTAGAAACAGAACAGGATGAAAATGTTTGTTTGTTTCAACAATCAAACTTAAATGAGACAAATATTTGGAAGCTAAAGAACAACTTTCAAGGCTGCACAGTAACACAGAGTGCTGACAAGTACAGCTTCCCTTCAAACTGCAGTTTGCTGCTTCTGCAGTGAGAGGTGGTGTTGCTGGTGCAGCTGGTGGGAAGAGCAACATTGTTCTCAGGACAAGTTCATGGGCATTTGCAAAACGTTTTATTGCCTTTAAAGGCACATCAAACGTGCCTTTCAGACTGCACTGGTGCTCCTGTAAACTGCCTTATCCACAGAACTCCAGTGCAACCATGGACAAGTTGTTTTAACTTGCTGGGACCTGTTTTTTTTTTACTGTCAAGATGGTTTTATTTTTATTTTTTTTTTTAGTGGAAGCAAAAGATAGAAAATTGGAGGTTAATTGCTACAGGATGCTAAGAAAGCAAAACTACCTGCTAGGGGCTGTAAGATTGGTAGATATAAGGGCAGAGGAGAACAGAATTAGTCTGACATTAGTGAGCAGATACTGAAGCTGGAAGGTATTACCAGAAAATATTGTCTCCCTGTAATTTTGAGCAAGTTAAAAATTGAACGGTTGTTTTTTTTTTTGCTGGTAATTAACAGATTAAGGCTTGGATCTGATGGCAGGAGTTACTGAATGAAAAAACAGATGATGCTGTTTAAGTGGAAAACTTAAACTTATTTGACATTTGGAGACAAGAACCCAATCTTTTATAGGTCTCACATATATAGCAAAAATTTTGATTCCCTGGTTTCCAAGAATATCACAAACAGGCCATATAGAAAACCCTGAAGTTTGATATGCAGTATCTGGCTTTGGGAAAGAGATTATCGCTGCACATGTGCTGGGTCAATTGTAGTTAATAACATATGAGAAATGCAGCTTTAATGGGTTCACAGATTATTTATTGCAGGAGTAGAACATCATAAATTTGATAACCAGGTCCTACTAATTTGCCAAATATGTAGGAAATGTTGATGTAATTGTGTTTGTACTTTGTTCTCTTGTGTGGAATAGTTTAATTTATATTTATGGGAAATTTCCACTCAAAGGCAGAGCATTCGACACTATGCTCTTCTGTGCATACTGGTACAAGATCTTACACAGATATACAGAATTCCACCACCAAATACTGGTATCTCTAGGGGGGGGAAAAAAGCAACTACTTTACAATTACATATTAGAAACTGCTTATAAGTTGCCAAATCTGTGAAGATGTTTTGAATGTAGTTTTGTTTCTGCAAATTTCTAGTAATAAAAGTAGAAACAAAAATCTAATGAGGATGTATTCCACCAATTAATTGATACTGGTTCTGGAGATGTAGCGTTCAGTCTGTCAGTTGTAATTCTGTCCCATTATACTCTTTGACTCATCTTCTAGCAAGAAGTCAATGGCAGCTCAGCATGAGGGAGCTTCTCTGTGAAAATGTCCTATATTTTAAAATAAAATCAGAGAATGTTTTTAAGTATAATATAAAAGAGAGTAACAGTGTGGGTGAAAGGTAGTTTGTTACTGAAATTACACATTCCTACAGCTCTGTGTTTTTATAGCAAATTAGAAACCACTCATGAATGGCAAAACCATCTTCAGTAGTAAACTGAAAGCAAGAATTCCATTCAAAGTAGCATAATGAACTGCAGTAATAGACAGTCACACTAGATCAGTATTTTAATTATTTTCAGGAGGATCTGGCAGGAGAAGGACAAAGAGGAAGGGACTCAACTAAGCTGTGCAAAACCTTCGCTTTCCATACAGTGAGGAATTCTCACATCTGATTTCTTCCTGCTCTTGCAATGAAAGTAGTTTGGACACGTAGTTTAATAAAAACTATAGTGTCTTCAGGAAAGACTTTGTGTTCTCCTCACTCCTTTCACTACCTCAAATAGATTTAACTTGCTTACAGGATGTGTGCTGCACAAAATGATTGCATGTAGGGTGATTTCCCCAGGAGAAGAACAGATTTTAATGCAATAAGTAACTATTATTACTTATGAATTCAGTGTCATTTTCCATTACTAATTTGAATGAGAAACCATGATGTTTTCCCCTTCAATTCATGAGTGATTTACAGTATTTTTTCTGATGAGGAAAAGATGGCAACTCACCTGGTTGGATTCATTCAGTGGTAGAGGCCATTCAGATGCATCAGGAATCTCAGTTCAAGCTTCTTTATCAAGTGGGTCTTGAGCTTACCTTTCAAAGTTCTTGGCAGCTTATGCTGTGATGATATCCAACAGCCTCCTAGATGCTGATGGCATGAATAATGTCAGTGTGTTCTCAACAGCACAGACTTCTCAACACAAACTGCTTCCAGATTTCAAGATGATACAAGTGTTTGTTTTGTTCATCAAAAGGAGAAGCTTGTCTCTAGCAGAGATACTGCTCTGAATGGTGTGGCTCCAACTAATGGCCACTACATGGGGCTGCGCATAGATAGCCCTAATCTTGGATTCCAGGCTTAGTCTTGCATCAGGAAGGTGAGAGGTTACAGGTTGCTTCTCTTTTCAATGAATTTTCTGGAAAGTTATGCTCTGGATAAAATTCACTAAGGATTGCCTGAGGAGTTATAAAAGGTCATAGATGACATATGATTCCCTTACTATTTGGCTTATAAAAAAATAAGATAGTACTAGCAATTAGGGAACTGGCCATCTCTGAGGCTGCAGGGAGAGAAGGACCAGGAAGATGTTAGCGTTTTCCAAAGGTCACTGGGAACTGTAAGCCCTGTCACAAAATTTGAAGACCCGAAGGACTTCTTTGAGTAGTAAGGCTGAAATCCTTAGTCTGAAACTGCTAACAGAGTAGCTCACTACCCTCCATGTACTGACATGTTTGCACAAAGATACAAGTGTATGTTTTCAGATTTCTGAATGTCAGTGTATGTCATGGGTCGTGAATAGATGTTAAACTGTTTCCAAGTGAAAGCATGAAATTGTCAGTGGGGAGGAAGAAGGTTTCAGTTCTGCAAATAACTGCAAATAAAAAAGAAACTAGATAGGAGAGAAAGAGAAACTGAAAGTCAATTCAGTGATTCTTTGTTGTCCCTCAAGGTTGGTGTGTGGAAGCCAGTGAGTACACAGAGTTTAGATCCACCTCCCAACCTTAACGGTGTTCTGTACAGAAATGGGTGGCAGGTAGTACTTCACAAAGCAAAGCTAGCACACCTCTTCAAAGGAATTGTAGGGTTTTATACTGTTTACAAAAAAGAAAAGTTGCACAGTACTTGTTAATTTGTCACCTTTTTATTATTGATTAATGCCCTCCTGTGCACCTTAGACCTTCCCTTGGGGCTAATTAGTCTGAGTTTACTTTAAATTACCCTCAGGCCATGCCACTTCCCCTGGTCAGAAGGTGATTTGTCTTCTTTTGTTTGCATTAGCTCATCCCTCTGTTTTCTTGTGTTATCTTACTGTGTTTCTTTACTTTGAGGACCACTGCTACAGACCTTGAAAGTCCTTCAGTTCAGGAACCCTGTGCTCTCTTTGGTCTTTGACAGCAAATGTCCCTTGATGTTTGTGGTGTTTTGTTATGCTCTTACTTTAGGCACATAGTATTCCAGGAAAAAGAATGGCTCAGTAACCAGACTTCCTTACATCCTCTTTCCTAGAAAATGTGATGGTTCATTTGACGCATGGCTGGAGTTACCAGCAGTTATTATACACTGGTTTTATTGACTGGGTTTTGAAATTACTGAGTTCAGTGCAAGACTGTGTTGTTTCTCCTTACAAACAGAGAAATTAAAAGCTTGTGCAAGGAGATGCAATATTTAAACTCTTTCCTATCTGATTTTGTCCCTTGTCATATGCCAGGTTAAGCTGAATAGGTTATATTGGTTTGTCTCAATAATGATCTGCCTGAAGTAAAGAGTGGGAGCAGATGGGACAGCTGCTGATCAGCAGCATTTCAGAGCTGTTAAGAGTCACATAAGGGATGGGTTGTGTCTCCACCTTCCTTTGACCAGGCATAACCATGGCTTTCCAAACAAACACAAAGCATTGTAGTCTGTCGTCCCCCTCCCCCAAACCCTTTTGCTAATGGGGAAATGGAGCTGTTGGTGGAAAAATGAGACTCAGAAACAGCAGTCAACTGTATAATAGCCTTAATGCATTGCTCTTCTGGTGTGACAGGGTGCCAGGTCAAAGAGACAGATGGGATATTTGTTGTTTGGAAATACCATCCCCCTCTAGTTACTTGCTGTTTTCTGCTAAACAAGAAACAACATCACTCCACTCAAAACCCCATCTGTCAGAGACCTGCAGAAAGGTTTTTTGCACTGTTGGGCCTTTAAAGAAAAGTGGGCATTGAGCAAAACCATGATCCTAAAGGAGTATGGTCATCTGATTACTCCTCACCTCAGATTAAAAAAGATGTGAGAAGTGAGCAGTGACCAATGGAAGGAAGATGGTCTAAATTAGCTGCCATGACCAGTATATGAAGTGCCAGGCACTCTGGTCTAGCCCACCTGCTCTGCACTGCTGTTCCAGTGATCCTGCACCTTGTATTTTTAAGCAGACGTAGGTGTTTTGCATCACTGTAACATCATAAAGCCACTAGTGTACAGCAATGAATAGGAAATCCTGAACACCTAGGCACATAATTTATTCAGATAAATCCCTGCCTTGAGCAGTCTGTCTCTTTATGAGGATTCGGTTCTGTGTGTATTGAATTTCATAGGAAGTGAAACATATTTTCCATGTTCACTTCCATTTATTTCTATGCAGGTAAGGAGGCATCCAAAGCCACTTTGCAATAATGTGCATATTCAGTCCTTGGTTATACAAAGGTCCTTATACATGCTAGGGGAATTTTAAACAGGTAAAAATTAATGTAGTCCCTCTCTACATTTCCAGAACGGTGCAAAGGGCCTCAGTGTAACTCAAAATCAGGGCATAGATGGTAAAGTTTTGTTTCAAGGTGCCGCCCTTGCTCCTCTGAAAGCACCAAAAGAAGGGAACTTGGAAGAAAATCAAATGGGCAAAGGAGGGAGAAGTAAAAAACCCATGTTTTATAGATCAATATCCCTGTCAAAGGCAAATACTTTCTCCTGTTTTGTCTGGCACAGATAGTTTTGGAGGGGATTATTTTTAGAATACTTTGCATGATTTTTTTTTATTTCCTTAAGAGATTTATTTTCTGCCAAAACAAAGGCATCATGTTTCTCTAACCAGAATGTGGCACTTATTGTGAGGAGGGCCAAATCTTACACATAATCATTGAGGTCATATACAAATAAAAGGCACCATTCTTTGTGTAAATTCTCATTTTAGCTACTCTTACAACATTTCTCGTTTACAATACTGTAACTATTTCATGAAAAGCTCTCTGGGACTACCCCATTAAACCATAACCGATCTATTTTCAGCTCCTACTGAGAAACTGTCTTTAAGGTATATTTTAAAATAATTTTTTAAAAAGAGATTTTTAGCTGTTTAAACCAGACCCATCCTTTAAATGCAGTAAATATCTTGCTCATCCGCTGCTGTCATGGTCCCGCTTAGCAGTGGTGGTGAATGTGGGGTGGGAGATGTCTGTGGGAGATGAAGAAGGAGGTCCCTGTGCTGGTTCTTCTCATCATTCAAATAGCCAAATGTTAGCACATGCTGCAAGAAAGAATGTGCCACAGCCTTGCTAACCCAGTACAGCCACTGCTTTTCTGTACTCACCATTTTATGATGCCCCATTCCCTCTCATCTTGCCTGCCCTAGCCTTCATCAATTTTGCATTGTCATGTCTCTGGTAAAACATTTGTCTGTCATGTTGTGACAATCACGAGAAGTGTATTCTCTCATGTATTTGTGCCTGGGCAGGCCAAACAGGGGCTGCTGCAAGTTAACAGTGTTTCGTGCATGTACATACTGTAACTAGGATATGGTATGCAGTGATCACTAACGATGTATCCCTGCTCACTCCTTTCTGCAATTGTAGGTTACAAAGGTTCCTCCTGTTCTTCTGAGCTTTTTGTGGCCACTTACTGACATCTAGCAAAAGAAAGTACTTTAAGAGGGAATTTAAAAGCATCTTTTTTGTTTAACTTGAAGTAAATGATTGCCTGATTTGAACCTATACTGAGGATATTTTTCTGTGCAACAGTAGGGCTAAATGAGATTGGTGGGAAGATTTTTCATACTTGGTCTTGTAGTGTGGATTTTGTGTCTCTTCCTTTCTGCACAAGATCTTGTAAAAGTCTTTTTGGCTACCTGTCATTCAGATGATACTTCCACAACCCCCACTTCAGAAACATATTCCCACCCATACTCCTCTGCTGCCTTTACTCTTGCCAAATTGCAGACCCTAGTTTAAAATGCCTCTTCCTCTGAAGCTGAAACTGGTCCTTTGTCCTTATCTAAATGACAGGGCTCAGCAAATTATTTTCCACTTCATGCTGCACAGATTGCCAGTTCTTCCAGTCATCACTGGACTCCTGTTTCAACAGAACTGAAAGTAAAGAAGTTCTGGCTATTCCACTCTAAATGATAAAAATCTTTAGTTTGTGGATAATAGTAACTGCCAGGTAAGGCCAAACACTTCCGGGAGAGTGAAAAGAACCCTGTCTGAATGACTTAAAAGACAGAAACACTTTCTCCTTGAGCAGGTAAAGCATATTGCATCTCAGTGGCATCTGACACCTGCTCAAAATCCCTGCCTCAGTGCAAGGCCATCCACTGACTCCCTCCCTTTCTCCCATCCATCGTCACACACACAGTGGTCATGGAGCATGACAGAAGATTTTATACAGGGCTGAGCAAATTTTAGAACATGTTGTTAAGGGCATTGTCCAAATGTCTCTTAGACACTCATAGGCTCGGAGCATTTTCTGACTTGCAGCCTCTGTCTATTTTTCTTCTTTTCAGCATAGCAAAATAATTTAGGGCGTCTGAAAATGTCTTTATTACCTTCCCCTAAGTGCAGCCCTTTTGCTCAAGAGAGAAAACGTTAAAGCAAAAAGGTTTTCCTTGTGTGCATCAGCAGACAACCACATTGTGCTGATGTGAGATTACAGACACCTTCCACAGTGGTAATAAGTACACTTCATCCTCAACTAGATGAAGGGAGCACCTGGACATGATAGTAGCACAGAGCTAGCACAAGAGCACTGAGAGAGCCTCATAGCATGCGGGATATGCCCAGTGTGTATCTAGTCATCAGATACCATATTTAGCTAACTTTGTAAATGCAAACGATGAAAATGGACCCTCTCACTGTGCAAGGTTTCTTTTCACTACCTCTCCACATTTGCATGCAGATACTGTCTGGCCTTAGCTAGTAATAGATATGAAGTTGCCTTAATGAATCTTCATTACATAGCCACTCCATTACTTTTGTTTCTCAAGCATCTCTTTCCTTTCCTGATGTGATCAGAACTGCTCTGAGACCAAAAAAGGAGGAAGTAGGCAGTAATTTTACAGAAGTCAGACAGAAGCACTTGTGTTGCAGCAGAACATCGTTACTAACTCAATCAGGGCAAATTGGTAACGCTTGAGCCAGCAGTTAAATCCTTCTAGTGATGTTAGCACGGAATTATGTCCTCAACACAGAATTATCAGGTTTCTCGTATGAAGACTTTCTATGACACTGTGTCATTCTGCGGACTGATTTCTATGGAATATTTTCTGGTTTAGCCCTAGTCTGTTCTAAAGGGCTGATGCACACCTAAGTGATTCCAAGACTGTAGCTGAGCCTCTCTGAGGATGTGTCAATGCAAGTTTCTG
Organism: Upupa epops; assembly: GCA_013397515.1. Classification (NCBI taxonomy): domain Eukaryota; kingdom Metazoa; phylum Chordata; class Aves; order Bucerotiformes; family Upupidae; genus Upupa; species Upupa epops. Next base: position 38,093 of record VZRI01011509.1, read on the forward strand.
AAGATGCAGGTTATCACTGCTCTAACTCAAAGAAAACTCTAGAGTTGTAGCTTGGATTCATCTGTGGCTGCTCATGGGGTGTCTCTGAGCACCTGCATGTATTTTTTCTTCTCTCTAGGCCGGCACAATGTTACCACCAAACAAAGATAGCTCTAAGTGTTAGACATGTACTTCAGGAAAGAAGACCATGTTTCACCATTACTTTACTGTGCTGTCTCAGTGTTCTTTCTTCCATAAACAGGATGGCTCAAGGGGCTTGTTGAAAGACACAATTTTCTTTTCCAAGCTCAGCTAAAGTGCAGTCCAGCCTTATAGTAAACACAAATGGGATTTGGGCTGGCGGCCCATTCAAAATGAGTTGATTACCCTCCCTTCCGTGCTCAGTTACCAGGTGTTCACATTACATGGCTGTGCTGCAATGGTCTCAGCTGAGTTATTAAAAACAGACAAGCCTCTCTTCCCTCAGCAATGATCTACAGGTCAGTGCAGTGGCATGGGAGCGGAGGGATGTGGGGACTGGTGAAGCTTTCCATTCAGTTGATTAGTTGCATGTCCTCTTCCTTCCATCTCCAGCTGCTGTATATGGAGATGGATTCCTTGGCTTCAAATTAAACCAAGCTTTTGGCTGAGCGATTTCCAGTTTTCAGAATTACAAGCCACTCTCTAGAGTATCAAACTCACATGAGCTGAAATAATTATGCCGTGACATTTTACCCGCCCTTCCTGAGGAGCACTGGGAGAAAGAGACTCACAGGAAGGTCCTAACTTCGGTCTCCTTCACAGACTCTGTCCATAGCTGTTTTCCATTGTCCACAATAACTTCTCCAGCCTCAAACAGCTGGCACAGGCATTTTCAATAACAGTGACTGGTAACTGAATCACTTTGCTGTGTTTTCTTCCTTGTGGAAGGTTTTCTTATAGGGCTAGATCCATCCTCCTAGTTTTGCCTAATCCAGTTCTAGGCAGGCTGTGTGTAGCTATCTCTCTAGGTGACTGGGATTTCAGAGTGGTTTAACTGGTGCATCTATTTATTTATTTATATTTGCTTTGGCCCATAACATAGCATATGAGCTCCATAGATTTCTTTTAAAATAAATTGATATTTACTCGGGGAAGTGTCTCTCCTCTTCTGAGGATGAAGAGGCTATTTTTCCCAGTCACAATTTTTTATTTCTGTTTTGGAACAGCTGTCTGTTCTAGAATAAGTGTGTCTGACATGTGTGCTATTTGCAATCCATTAATTATCTTAGGTAAGCTATTCCTCTAGTTTATTATTATTGTTTCCTTCCCAGTTGTCCACAGACACCCCTTTGTAGAGTGCACGTAATATAGGTTTTGGCAAAACCTTGGCTTTAAAAAAAGTTCATTCTCTTATTTAGTCTTTTTCAAAGCCACTCCAATAGTCTCCTGCCATTTCAGCTGGATGAGGTGATGTTGATTACCAGCGATATGTGTAATGTTCATGCTAGTCAGTTATTCAGCTCTTCCATTTCAGCGTATTTGGTGAGTGACATGACCTTTCCACCTAGTTGCTTTGTAAAAGGTCTGTTCTTAAAACTTCTTCCTTTGGGTAGGACACAAGGATACCCCTTCCAATGAGCCCTTCAGAGGAGGCCATTTTAAAAGAGTTCTCACTTAAGGCAGGAAAATTGTCACATCTTATATTTGTGGTGCTACAAGCAAGTGTAGGTGCTAATGCAGTCCTTGAGATGTTAAGGAGCTCGAGTTTTCTGCATACACAAAATCTTCATGGGATCTCTGAAGTGAGTCCAGTGTGGTGGCTTGCTGGCAACTGCATGTACACCCGCATTGTCCACACTTGCAGCTCTTCAGGAGCATGAAATGTGATAAAACTTCTTCATGAAACAGAATGTTAAGAATCTGTTTGCAAAGAAACTTCTGGAAAAATTTAGACATTAATCTTTCAACTATTTAGTGTTTCCCAAGAAGTCTGGATAATTTTATTTTATTTTAATAGAATAATTTATTTATTTAAAATTGCAATCTAGTTGACTCAAATTAATTTTGATATTTCAGCTAAATTCACCAAGGAATTGTGGTTGGTTAATATTTGGGAGGATTTTTTCCAACATGCAAACATTCTGACAGGGCAATTAATTTCATCCCAAACGGGAAGCCTACACTTGCTTAGGTGAATCTCAATCCAAAAGTGTTTTTCCCTTCTGACTGTCTAGGAAACATTAGCAAATAGCTGAGATGTAGATATTCCCCATGTACATGTCTGCTGTTACAGGGGACAAGTCCCAGCTGAGCCAACCAGTGAGAAAATAAGGGCCTTTTTTTCAAGAGGCTTTAACAGCACACAACAAGATACCAGGAGCTCATACATCTGTTGAAAAAAGTCACAGGATGAGACAGATTGGGACAGATGAGGTGAAAAAAGTTATTCAAGGTCAGTTAGCAGCTTAATGGCAGGGCTGAGAGCGGAGTCAGGTCAGTGCCTCATTCTCCAACCCAAATCACATCCCTTAATTATTTCTGAAGTTTCTTGGTGTTGGGCAGCAGTGAGAGGCAAAAGACTGTCCCCACCGCAAAGGACTGAATGCAGAGGAGACCGGATGTGTGACAGCATCACAGAAGTGAATGACTTCGTGGTGTTCTTTTCAGTCATGATTAGTTTCTCTTTGTAGGCATTTTGAAAGGAATAACTTGTTAAAAGGGACTTGAATGAGGTAGAGATTGAAACAGAGGCTGGATGCTTTAGATATGGAAGCAACATGGGAGACATGAGAAGGTGAATAAAACTGCAAACTGGACCATGACCATGAAGAAAAGAGTGGAAGGAGAGGATGGTCATAAATTTGGAAGCGGGCGGCAACAGCTGGAGTGTCACTTACAGCAAAGACAGGCACAGAAGAAAAAACAAGCAATGGAGTAGTTTTTATGTTAACAGGAATTAAAATCCTAGCGTTTAGAGAAAACCACAACTCTAAATGGTCTTTTGTGTTGTCTTCCAAAGATACAGACCCTGCAATCCCAGCAGGTTCAGAATCGATTTTGCCACCCATGCAATGACATGAAGCCAATACTATTCTCTGAAAACACTTCACTTTCAGTCTCATCATGTCAGACCTTCCTAAGTGTTCAGGTTGAGTGCACGGTGTATTTTATGCATCATGTGGCAAAAACATTTTCTGCAGGGTGCTTGGAAAAATTGCATCTGCAAAGGAAGGCTCTGCACATTCCTATGACAAGGATAAGGAACACTGTTGGGTAAGCAGAGTGCAGAGTGAGAGCTTGTGATGTAATTTTGAAACCAAAATGCAAAAGTCCAAAATAATCTCCAGTAGACTGTACTGGAGATTTCTGGATTTACATCCAGAAGCCACAATTACACAATTACAAAATAATTTCTCCTCCCCTCCCATTAGGCTGGCAATAGACTGTGTTGTGGGACTTGTGAGCTCCTTCACATCCAGAAACAATAGAATGTCCCAGGTTTAGCACTAGGTACGTTCTCTGTAGAGAAGCAAGTAACTTAAATTTGAGCTCAGAAGAAAATCTTGTAAAAAATATATTCAAAGGTGTTAAACAAGAAGAGAAAGAGAGTATTGTAACATCAATGGAATGGAATTATTTTCAGGTGATTTCATGGACATCAAAATATTTGTCTAATGGCTGTGCTTGAGCAGTGGAAACTTATTTTTCTGTGCATGTCACCATCTCTTTGTTGCCATCAAAATTATCTCTTTGTTGCCATCAAAATTACAGGGAGTTGTACTCACAGTGAGAAGAATGTACCTGTTCTCCAAGAACACCTTCTGTCTGCCTGCATGCAAATAGTGATCCACTTTCACAATTAGAAATCATTCCTTACCAGCAAGGAGATGCAAGGCAGATCAGAGACACATTTGGTTATGTAGGTTAGCAGAACGGAGGAGGAGAAAGTCTAGAAATACGGAGCACAACCTGTCTCCCCTTTGCCTCAACCTTTGGTTTTGCTCTCCAGAGCAACAGCTATGAGTGGGATTCCATCTCTGTTCAAGCTATGAGACTGCTGAAACTTCTGGAAAAGCACATTAAAGTCTACAATATCTATGCATAAGAAATTTCTGACTAAAAAGCAGAAGTGTGTGCAGAAATGCAGATGCCTGCTGGCCCTGTGGCTTCTTGCAACACAGGGAATAGTTCCTCACTCGTGTACAAGCCAATATCCGTTTAACAGCTTCTGTCCATGGGATAACTAGGCCTAGCATTCAAAATGGGTTGCTGTTGAGGTGCTCTGCTCTTGTCCCAGAGGAGATGCAACCTGAACAGGAGAGTGGGACAGGATTCAGACTAAATATAGTGTGAATTAGATTGCAGCAGGTGAAAATACTCTTCAGGAACATGATATTAACAGTAGAGGATCATTGCCTATGAGTCCTATGTTGGCTGAGGGTTCTGGTACCTTGCTTGGATTTTACTTTTCACTTGACCTTACTCTGCACAAGCTCAAATGGTAGATGAGAAAAAAAAAGGCAGCACAGACCAAAGTCTTGGCTAAGGAATAAATAATGACAAACTTTGAATACATTCCGAGCTGTGAGTGCTGTCTTAATCCAAGGCACTTTGAGAAAAGAAAAGAAGGTCTTGGGAGATAATATTGGAAGAGATTTCAAAGCAGTGTTTTATCCTACAGCCCATTCCTCTAAGGCAAGATCAGTTGTTTTCATGAACACTTAAATCATTTCTGCCTCAGCTGCTTAGAAGATCCTCCAGTCGAGGAGATTTCACAGATTCTTGGACAAGATTTTCTAGCACAAAATTAATCAAATCAGAAGAAAATCTCCTTTAGGATCCAACATGAAGTTCTCTTCATGCTGTTGAAATCAATTATTCCTTGTTCAATCATCAGTAAACATGATTAACTTCTTGTTTCTTTCTCCTCTGCAGCTACTTTGTAGGTGTTTACTGCTTTGTTTTAGCCTAATTCAGACATAAGAATGAAGGCTGAGCAAACCCTGTTTTCTTTCTTCAAGTCTTGTTTTTTACAGCTCTGACTGTGCTTTCTGTTCTTCTGTGGACAACTACAATTAGTCCAGTTGTTAAAGCTGATTCAGGGAAGAGGAGAAAGCAGATGATATCTTGACATACACTTAAGACCAAAATGGATTGAATGGTAAGAAAAGGAAGCGTGTTAAAGAATCCACCAGAAACCCCTCCCTGTCCAACTCTCCTCATGCCCGGATGTGCTGTATACATCCATACAGCTCCTTCTCCTTTTACTGCAGCAGCTGTGAGGTTTGTGGCAATTACTTTAATTCCCTGAAATCAAAGCACCTGCTAGAGAAGTGGTTCGTTTTACAAAGTCAAGGCCTATTAAAACATTCTAGGACAACAGTTGTTTCTTTCTGTGAAGATACAGATCTCCTCTTGAGTCAAGAAGAGAAGATAAAGGAAGAAAATTTGACATTTGACTTCCCTCTGGAATGCAGGTAAAGTCTTGAAATATAAACTCCAAGATGAACAAATTTGATTAGGCTATCATTTTAAACTTCTGTCCTTTTCCTTATTTATTTCTAACTATGAAAGAAAGGCAAACGGCTTTATCTTTGCCAGTGGATAACAGAAAGTGCAAGCTGGTGGCTTTCAACTTTGATGGCTACCATGAAAGTGTGTTGGTCTGTTTGATCTTCTGTTGACTAACTGCAGGCTTTGGGATGTTACAATATGTATTTACTTAATGTAGACTGGCTGCAGAGCCTCCCTGTCGGGTGAGAAGACACAGCTGATTTTAAAAGCAGGCTAGGTTGGGGCAAAAAAAAGCAAAATAAGTTATGAAGTCTCAAAGGTAATGCAAAGTTACACAGCCAGCAGGAAAAAGAACCACAAAGACTGCATGCCATCAGAAAAGAAGTCAAATATACTGGGGTTTGATGAGGTCTCTGATAGTGTGAAGCCAAGTTAGTGATCAGAGCCAAAAAGCATTCACTTTGAGGGTTATTTGCTAAATATGAAAGTTAATTCAAATATCATCACCTAAGTCCTAAGATAATCCTTCTCCTCAGGAAATTATGCTTTTGCTGTTTCTTTCTCATTGTGCTATCCTACTCTCAGCTTGCTCCTGCCAGCTAGTTTATCTAATGTTGGTGTTGGGGTTGCAACTGTTTGTGCCCTTGGAAATAACCATCTGATCAGCAGTATCTGTCATCGGGATGCGTGTGATTAAAATATCTGGCCACCTTGTGCTACCACTGTGGTCAGCTATGAACAACAGCAGCGATGGAGGGTTAGATTCATGGAAAAGTCATGTGACATTAGAGCAAGTGACGGTCAGGTACTTTTGCTGCTTCAGGGAAGTCAAACTCCTGTCCTAATTTATGCTCAGGGACCTGTAGGCGTCTCAGAACGGGATTCACAGAAACCAGAAATATAACTGAAGTAAAACTATCAGAAGAAAGTGCTAAGGACAGAGCTAGACCTTTAGCCTTGCTCACAATAGTAACTCTGCACTGGGACAAAACTCTTCCTTGATCCTCTACAGGGCTGTTTCTACAATAACAAGCAAGTTGGCAGAAATGAATTGGATGAGTATCTCCAAGGGGCTGCTGCTGCGGTCCTTATATCCTGGTTCACTTGGGTTATTTCCATTTATATGTAGTGTGGTTTTTTTTTTTTCATGGAAAGGCTCCACCAGGAATGTGGGCTGATGCAATCTCCAGAGGATATTGTTTGGGACCCTTACGTCCTTGTAGAAGAACATCTGGGAGGGCCTGACACAGAGGTTTTAGCTTTGTCTCCCACAAAAGCATTTTGGTGCAAGACCCCTCTATGAACTGAATAAACTCTGTGAACTCTGTGGTAAAGGGAGTGATAGGGATTTGCTTCAAGACTACACAACTGCTCTAAACCAAAATACTCATGTGGCATAGCCAAAGTTTATAGACAGGGAGAGGGGCCAGTCCTCTTTTTTTTAAACAGAGTATCCCTTGAAACCACAGTGGAGAGATCTCTTGCCAAGAACTGAAAGTTCAGGTTGACCCCCTGCTGCTTGAGGTGAACTGTATTGGTATCACACAGTTTTGGTGGTGAATACTGTTACATTTGTGCTGTGGTCCATGGATGGAAGCTGTGGAAGTCAGTCAAACAATTTTTTCTCATGTCTATGGTAATGCATAGCTCAAAGGACATAGCTCCTCTCAGGCTGTAACATTCATGACTCTATATTATAGACGTGGTTGTGTTTGGTTTTGGGGAAAAGCAAGTAGGAGCTCATCAGAATGAGAACCTGAATAAACTATTCTAAACTGTCAGCTTAATCTGCGGGCAATGACAGGTCACCTTTTTCGAGGATGCTCTAAATTCAAGTATTTTATCCTGCTTCATTCAGCCTCTGAGGAAGCAGCTCAGTACCCAAAGCTCCCTATAAAGTTTGTTATAGAAGTGCCTAAATCAACTTTGGAGGCAGGTGTTGTAGAGAAATGTGCTGTTAGTGGGAATGTGCACCCAGTTCTGTATTCCAACATTCCCAAGACACCAAAGGACTTGGGGGGGGGGGGGGAAAAAGGAGAAA